>APFE030715489.1:0-58874 GCA_000404065.3 Pinus taeda | reverse complement strand
GTCGTAACTTTGGCATACGATCTCCGTTTGACGCGTATGATAGCTCGTTAGAAAGATCTATCCGAGAACTACCATTATGGGAACGAGCAACATAGGTCCATTGCATGGATCCATGTTGCCCCCGGATTCCCCAAAAAACGTTGTTTAGGGCCTCAAAACGGCTCCGGAAGTTCAGGACCCGAAAAACTGCTAAAAATAGTAAGTTGTGCTACAATTAAGGAAACTGAAAAAGCTGAAAGAGACAATTGTGGGGTTCCAAATGGGATAGGTGGGTGGCCACCAACATCCACCTGGATCATCAGCTCAGAGGGGAAAGACATGATAGCTGAAGCAAAGACCAAGATCACATGCCTTGTTTCCACACTAACATTGATTATACACTAACAACCTACTTTATAAATCTTCTTAGTAAGCCTAAGGGTACGTTAGTGACCCTACTAACTCTAGTTGTTAGTTCGGGAACAACGTTAGTGGATCCTAATGAAGTTTTAAAGGTAAAAGGAGTGAATTGACTCATAAATATCTAGATATTTTCTCCTAAATCTACTTAAGAAAAGCAAGGAAATCTCTCAAGTTTGACCTATTTGGGGGATTTCTATTCCTAATGAAGGAGGCAAATGGGAAAGAGTTGAAAAGCATGGCAACTTCATTTCTTTTACCCTAAGGAACTCATGAAGGAACTTGGCAACCCTAACTCAATTGCTACATAAGCAAAGCTAGGACTATGGTGATAGAGGTCGGATCATTTGAAAGGATAGCTTACTTGATTGTTGAGCATAGTCTCAAATCTAAGCATAAGAAGCTGGTAAGAAGGGAGAGAGGGAGAAGCTGGAGGGGTAAGGGAAGGCCAATGCAACAGATGGTTGTAATCACTCTCCCAACATTAATATAGAATTTCATTTGTACTGTCTACTATGTGGTGTTGGTACTATCATTCATTTATTTGTTTGTCCAATGCCTTTTAGCATGAGTAGCTTAGTTATATGTAACTAAATGTCTTTTATGTATTCACGTATTAGTTATCAAGGTTGTATGTTGTGATTATGCTTGTCTCTTCTATGTGCAGGACTTGATATGGCGCCAGCTCAGGGTACTTCCACCTAGCTACATTTTTCTCTCTAGCAAATCTACAGTGAGGCTTGAGGTAATCCATCTATTTTGCTTTGATAGTTAGTTAATGTTTATGGACATGCATGTAACTTTGTGACGGCTGCAGATAATCTTACAGTCTACCAAGGGTCCTAGGAAGACCCTTGAGGGTATCTCCATTCTCCATACACTGTGTATTTTATCCTATAGTAGAATTAGCGACTCCACTGGGGACTATAAATCTAGTTCCCGGTTTAATCGGACAGTTCTCAGTTTCCTCCTCCTTCGAAGACCTCCCTATACTTTTGCATTCCCTTTCTGACCCACAAAAACCTTTTTGCATGCTACCTTCACATATTCAGCCTTGAATCTGATCCAAAAGGCCCTAGTTTGAGCTGTTTTCCCACACTAACACATGTTAGCAGAATAAACAGTGCTTTATAAAGCTCCGTGTCTACACAAACATAGCGTTAGTGGACCCAGTAACTTTCTATGGCCACTCCTATAGAGCATTAGTACCTTAAAATCTTGATATACAACTATATCTACAAACTCAAGGGGATAGGAAGCTTGATCATTGACTGAAAGAGGGTCTGCAATTGCATTTGTTAGCAAGATTAGTGTCCTAAAAGAATTTTTCTTTTTTTAGGAAAAGTTTATTTTTTTCTTTCTTAAAACATTTTTTATGAAAGAAAGATCCACATTTTTTGTTCATTCTTCTGTTTAGCTAGTTAAAAGCTGCTTTATTTTGGTTTCAAATAGCTGTTAGGAAAGCATTGGAAAGATTTCTATTGGTTATGCATGTGTTATGATGACTAAGATTCATGGAACAAATATGAATATGTGAAATACTATCACCTGTAGAATACAACTTGTTTTCATCGAATTGAATATTTTTAAAGCATTGTCTTGTGCATGACTTTTGAGTCAAAGTCCCATCACATTTCATACGTCAACTCCCCTACCGAATACACTAAAAAGGTACACATAAAATTTACCTAAAATCAATCAATAACTCTTTATTGAGCAAACAAATATTAGTTCAGACTAGGATCTTGGGATAGGTAGTGTGAGTAAACTGCCCAAGATCGGAAACCAAAACTAGTGTCATTAAAAGAGAGAAAGTTCCTTCTGCACTCATACTACCAGGACCACTCTAGTCAAAGCATAGCTAAATACAAGACAACATCAGACTGTAAGTGAAGGTAGCCTGCCTTTGCTTGTAACTCCTTTGGGTATTCTGTGTATTGGGGATCCCTTCGAGGATTTCGAAGTTGAGACGAGGACTTAGGTATCTTGCCCACACAACGTATTGTCTGCAAATATGTCCCCCACAGTAGTGTCTGTGATTTGAGGTATCCTTAGTGGCCAAGCTTTTAGGGACTTACACAATGTGACTGGGCTAGGCTGCCCTGGTACCTAACACAAATGGACCTAATCTATCTTCAGTTTTTTAGGAGGTTTGGGCGAAGCTCTAGAGTAACCATAACTGTACATTTGGCCAACCCTATCTATTATTCATTGTGATACTTGGTTTCATCTCCAGTGATCGATAATTATCAGACAGGGTCATTTCCCTCTATTTGTTGATTGATCAACTTAGTGTATTTTTTTATATTTTTTTTAGGTACCCATGTGTTATCATTGAGACTTTAACAAATATCATGATAAAATTTATTGATAAAAATTAATGGTCATCGTGGCTACATCCATCCCTCGTCGTCAATCTAGATGATTGTTAGGACTTCCTCCACTCATTGTGGAAGATCTGCCAAGCTCTAGTGAACTGGATTCCCCATATTCGGGGAATCAGCCTCCTAGATCTCACATGAAATCTGTTTCGACAACTGATGATTAAAGTTTTCTAGAGGATTTCTTTACGGAAGGATTTCTTCCTCCCTTTAACCCTTTGCTCACAAATCCATTGGACCCAATTTGGTTCTCGTGGCACTTGTACTCCCTGTCTCTTTAGTTGGAACATTTTCATCTATCTCGTCGATGACTAACGGGTCGTGGAACTTTGTGGACATTTTTGGTCCTCCACCACTCCTCCCCAGTCGACAGTCACCACCACACCATTGATGTTGAACCCCTCTATTACATTTCTCCTAGGTACAAACACTCACATGACACCCTCCATGAGTGGAACCCAGCCGATGCTGGGTTCCACCCTTTAGTGTCAAACTATATACCTTCGACAAGTGCTACATACAACGCTCCTTATAACACTCAATATAGCACTATTAGCATGGTTCCCGTCCACCAAAAATATGGTTGGAAACCATTGTATGGTTCAAACACCCAAATTCAAGTATCTGGAGGCATTCGCAATATGCACATACCAGTTGTGAACGTAACAGTTCCCCCTCCATTCTCAGCATGCATGGTCAGTCATTGATTAACATGAGAATTCCTTATGTCAATCAAGGACATATGGTTAGTTCTGTAGTGGGCGAGAATCCTCAAGGAGGTCCCAACCAATCCATGGGGGCACCCTACTCACAAATTCAAATGAGTCAAGGGGGCATTGCTTATCCTGAGGGAAATTATATACCCCAAAATCACATTCCCCATGGAAATCCACACTACAATGCCATACCCCAAGGCAACTACTATACCATGCAACCTATGTAAAATATTCGAACTCAAATGATGGGAGGACCGCAAGGATCCTCAAGTCATATGTCATCACCTTGGTCTGAGTCGGGGGCAACACACATTTTGCATTTCTTAGCAATGTTGGATATCCCTGACTTGTACAAACTTACAAATGACTCCATCTATAATAATTTACTCTGGATGCTGATCCCACATAAAATACCAACAGACATCCCCAAGTACGAAGGGAAACAAGGGGAGGATGTGGGCACCCATATCACCACCTATCATCTTTGGTGTGTTTCCAATTCCATGGTGGATGATAGTGTCCAGTTACATCTTTTTCCCCACACCCTCACTGGAAATTCAACTAAGTGGTACATTGAGTTACCATCCATGTTAGTAAATACCTTCGACACTCTAGCGATGGAATTCTTAAAGCACTACCAGCTACCCATATGCTATGAGACTAGGATAGAGCTCCTCACTTCATTACTTTAGGATATTTCCATCCACACCTCTAATCATATACATGAATGGTGATGTAGGCGGAGGTTAGTTAAAGCTCCCCTCCCAGACTATCTCTTAGCGGACTGGTTCTGCAAGTCCCTATTCCCCCAAATCACTAAGGATGTTGCCTTAGGTGGTGCGGTCACAGAAGACCAATACATACATCGTGCCCGACACTTAGATTTGATATATTTACAGTCTGGCACTCTTTACAATGTAATCCCCAATGCCCCTTACAATTCCAATGCTTCCACTACTACCAAATCGACTGCTCTTCCTACCACCATGATAAACTCTGTGTAGTCTACCCAAAATCCTGGTGATAATAACAAGAAGAATAAGAAAAATAATGCTCCTTCTAAGGAGCAGTCAACAAAGCACCAAAATAAGAAGCAAAAGGCTACTGCGCCTCCTGACAATGGAAAGGATAAGCCTACCCAATACCCTTGCAAAATCTGTGTGCAAGACCACATGACATATCTGTGTCTGCGTCTTCAGGAATGCACATATTTCATTGCTAAAAAGGATAGTGGTAGGACCCCCTATATCCTGAATAATCCTTTCCCTGCTCAGCAGTAGCAACACCTTATTGCAAACCAACCCCAATCCTCTCAAGGGGGCAATCGTGGTTCGCAACATCCTTCAACTGGTGAAGGATCCTCTACCTTTTACAACTTTGAAATGATAGATCTACAAACAAGAGCTAAGTCATATGGAGCTCCTGTTGCTCATGCAGAGGAACCTTCCTCAAGTCAAAACCCATTTCCACCTAATGATTTGCATATCGAAAGGCCAGTTGCTGACCTTGTGATTCACCCCCCAAAAGGGGAACTTCGATGCACAATGCACAATACATCTACACGTGCCGCCCAAAACTACAACATTGTAGAAGACTTGGCACAAGCGTTGTCGGCTATGTCGATACTCGAAGTATTACAAACATGTCCAACACAAAGGAAAGCTTTGCTTTCGGCTATTGGTGGTATCGACCCACAAGATTCCATGCTTGCAATTTTCGACATGGAAAAGTGTAAAACTCCCCTTTCCCACCAGCTTGCATTTCAGTGCAAATCTTTTCGAAAGGTAAAGGTATATATAGAATTTCCGTTGACTAAGGTTCTTCTACCTGCATCATGTCAGCTTCATGTTGGCTCACCTTGGGTTCTCCAACCCTGTCCCTGCCATCGAATTCCATTAAAGCTTTCAACAGCCACACTTTCATCCCAAAAGGTTACCTTGCTAACTACCCCATCATTTTGAGTGGGAAAACAGTAACGGTGGATATCGAAGTCGTGGATCATAAACTCGACTATAATCTGCTTTTGGGATGCACTTGGACTTATGCCATGAATTCCATTGTGTCTTCGGTCTTCCATATCATCCTATTTCCCTTAGATGGAAAGATAGTCATAGTAGACGAGTTGTCCTTTTTTCACCCCAGATTACTCCTCATTAGCTAGCACCCTTAGTGGGCAGTGTACCTGACTCTTACGTCAGTATCGATACTGGTCTATTGAAGGGCTCTTCCTTGATGGGTTGTTTCCCTCTTTTGACACCCATCATTACACAAACAGTCTATATGGTTTCATCCATTCCTCACAAACCAACTGATCCTTGGATCCTCACGGCCCCTTCAGACATTGACACTTACTGAGAACAAATGCTACTGTCACCAAATAAATTGGACTACCAAGCCATTCAATCTACATCTGAATCTCTAGTCACTTTGGTTATGACCAATGGTACCACTGCCCCTCCCATAATTACTCCTTCTTTAGATCCCCTCGATCAAGTCCTACCTAAGGAAGAAGCTATTAGAGAGATCATGAGTTTAGAAGAGAAACCTTAAGAGGACTCACACCATCATGTTTTGATATCTGATTCAGACATGATGCCTCTTCAAATCCTATCACCTGATGCACATGAAATCATTTCCTCACCATATACGACTATCCAAATTTTGGACTTGGAAGGAAACATGGGAAATATTTCAAAGACATTACTCATCGATATTTATGTCATGACAAGCATCATGGAAAACATATAGATTGGAGCCAATCACAATCTTGAGGAAATTGTGAGCTTCACCTACCCTTTTAAGGACTTCCGTGATGTTTTTCCTTGGTCTTATGAGGAAATGCATGGCATAGACCTTTCTATTGTCAAGAATGAGATCAAGAATGATTGAGCATTATTTTTATGGTATTTGTCTTGCTCATTAATCCGAAAAACCTCGAGTTTCCTTCTTCAGGATCGTTAAACTACCACAAAGAAGAGTGAGCTTTCTTTTTATGGTATTTTTCTTGCTTGTTAATCTGAAAAACCTCGAGTGTCCTTCTTTGGGCTCGTTAAACTACTACAAAGAAGATATGAGTGCTTTATTTTATGGGATATTTTCTCGCTCTGAAAACTAAAAAATCCTTGAGCTTTTCATTGTTGGGCTCGTTAAACACATACAATGATGGTTCGAGCAACTCTTTTTTACTCTTTTCTAGCTCATTAAACTTAAAAAGATCATTAGAGAATTCTTTTAGGTACTTTTTTCTCATTCATAAAACTGAAAAAATCCCGAGTTTTTTCTTTAGGCTCATTAAAAATTTATAAAGATGACTCAAGCATTCTTTTATGTACTTTTCTCATTCATTAAATTGAAAAATCTTGAGTTTTTGTCACCAGGCTCGTTAAAAATCTACGGTAGCAACAAGAGCACTTGCTTTTTTGGGACCATTTCTTTCTCTTAAAATTGAAAAATCCCCGAGTTCTTCCCCTTCTTCAGGCTCGTTAAATCTACGAAGAAGGAATGAATAGTTATTTTACCTCTTTTTCCTTGCTCAATAAACTGAAAAAGATACCTTGAGTTTTCTTCATTTGACTTGTTAAAATTTGATGAAGGTATTGAGCTTGTCGTCACGCGACTCATTAAAAATTCACGACGAAAAACAATTTTACTCCATCTCCTCATACTCATAACAAAATGAGGTCAACATCTATTGAACATAGGTTTCTCTTTATTCGGATTCAATAGATTAACTCATGAAAAAGTAACTGATCTAGGTATATTGTTAACCTTTTGTCACACCCAGTTAACAACTATGACAAAGGGACCACCATGGAGTCGTTATTTACGATCTTTTCAGAATCTCTAAATATGAAAAGCCCACCAAGCTGTCTAGTCTAGACTCATTAAATTACATAGAAAAGATATAGAGTCACTCTTTTTATGATCCTTTTAAGACTCTCAAAACATGAAAAGATTGACGAGTTTGCCTGTTTGGACTCATTAAAATAATTAGATAGGGCATAGAGTTGTTGTTTTCGCAATCCTTTTCAGACTCTTAAAATATGAAAAGATCTATTGGGTGTGGAGCCTGATTATCTTCTGTTTTCAAAGGTTTCAGTCGGATGCATACCTCAGGAAGACTGTACATCCGCTCCATGCGGGGGGGGGGGGGGGGGTTGGGGGGAATTCTCCCCCCCCCAGCTAGGAGTTCTTGTTTTCCAGTGGTGCCCCAATGGGGGTTCAGGGTTAGCGCCCCCGAAGTTAAAAATAGATGTAAAATTGACTTGTAAAAGTCTAGTAATTTCTAGTCAATCTATGCCATTCATTAGGCAGATGATTTGACGATAGAAGTTATATTTAATTTAGGGTTTTTTTCCCTAGAAGACAACCCCTCACTATATATGATGGAATTGTATTCTATCTATGTAGATATGTATTCTGAGTGAGGAAGAGAGAGGAGATTGAGAGTGAAGAGGGAGTTACAACGGATCTACTGTAGGTTGTATCTCTCCAGTTTGCTGGATAATATAATAAAAGAAGGACTGGTTGTTTCTCCGTGGATGTAGCCCAAACTGGGTGAACCACATATATCTTTGTCTCTCTTGTTTTATACATTTTCTGTGTTTATACTTCTACAATATTTTATGTGTTCCATTTCTTTGTAATATATAATTCTCTAACAAGATCAACGAGTTTACCCATCTGGACTCACTAAACTAATCAGACAGGGAAAGTAGACAATACAACTGCATTTAGTATTAGAAAGTCTGGTTTGGCAACAATCATTCCCTTGAACATGGCACCCCCTAAAATAAACCTTCCTTGTGATAGCCTCTCAATATTAATCCTACCATCCTATGAGTTTAGCCTAAATACGTCGATGTTCGTGCATCTCTGTATCCTAACACTCTTTGGTGTTCATGAGTCTAGTGCTGCATGGTTAAAACTGTTGGCGTGCCTTCTATTTCTCAAGGGCTAATCTTTTGTTTCCTCCATCAACCCATCAAGCATATCCTTTCATCATGACCTTTGTTGTTTAGACCCAATGCTCAAAGATTCCTTAAAAAAAAAATCAATCTTGTCCTGTTTCGTGTCGATTGATATAAGACACATTGTTGCCTACCTTTCGACAGGTATCTTCCTATCGACTTCAATACTCTATCTAGGAAGACAACCCAAAAACACATTCAGTGCCTTGGTACTTGTAGACATTAGTGGCAGGTTTCCTTGTGTCTGATCATGGGTTCTAATTATTGGCTCCTGTTTAAGCGATTCTACGGGTGTTCGATGACAAAAACATCTTTCGCACTCGTTAGATTGTACTGTGCATCTTGGAGACCATCACCATTATTGGTGGCCTTCCTCTGGTATGTTAATGGTCTCCATTATTGAATGGTATTCAAATGATTTCATGCATGTTCGACATCAACACATATATTCACATGTATCGATCTATGTTGTTCAGTGAAGAAGAAATCAAAACCTTGGGTAGAGGCTTGCATCAATCAGATTTGCTTCCTCTCCCAAGTTGTGTATATTGTTTTTTGGAGACATCTCATCAGAATCATCCTATTATGACATTGGATCCGCATTGTGCTTATTGGCGACCAACATCGTCATATCTCTTTTATGAGAAAAATCACTTTAACATAGCTACTGAACATGGGAATGCCTGACTTAGGACATGATTTTAGTTGTTTTATATATATGTGTTGTATCAGGTTTACCATACCACCCGAAGCTCCGATCCTCTCCCTCTTTTGTTGAAGAAGGAAAATTACAGTTAAGTAAAGTATTTCGGCCATCGTCGTAGCCTCTGATCTCACACTTTAGGATGCATCTGTTATACAACAAAATGACCCCCTCATCAGCTTAGAGGGGAAAGACATGATCGCTGAAGCAAAGACCAAGATCACATGCCTTGTTTCCACACTAACGCTGGCTATACACTGACAACCTGCTTTATAAAGTTTCTCAGTAAGCCTAAGGGTGAGTTAGTGACCCTACTAACTCTAGTTGTTAGTTCGGGAACAATGTTAATGGATCCTAATAAAGTTCTAAAGGTCAAAGGAGAGAATTGACTCATAAATATCTAGATATTTGCTCCTAAATCTACTCAAGAAAAGTAAGGAAACATATCAAGTTCGACCTATTGGGGTATTTCTAATCCTAATGAAGGAGGAAAATGGGAAAGAGCTGAAAATCATGGAAAATTCCTTTCTTTTACCCTAAGGAACTCATGGAGGAACTTTGCAACCCTAACTCAATTTCTACATAAGAAAATCTAGGGATATGGTGATAGAGGTCAGATCATTTGAAAGGATAGCTTACTTGATTTTTGAGCATAGTCTCAAATATAAGCATAAGAAGTTGGTAAGAAGGGGGAGAGAGAGAGAAGCTAGAGGGGTAAGGGAAGGTTGATGCAACAAATGGTTGTAATCACTCTTCCGACATTAATATAGAACTACAGTTGTATTGTCTACTCCGTGGTGTTGGTACTATCATTCATTTACTTGTTTGTCCAATACCTTTTAGCATGAGTAGCTTAGTTATATGTAGCTATATGTCTTTTATGTATTCATGTATTACTTATCAAGGTTGTATGTTGTGATTATGCTTGCCTCTTCTATGTGCAGGACTTGATCTGGAGCCGGCTCAGGGGACTTCCACCTAGCTGCATTGTGCTCTCAAGCAAATCTACACAGAGGCTTGAGGTAATCCATCTATTTTTCTTTGATAGTTAGTTAATATTTATGGGCATGCATGTAACTTTGTGACAGCTACAGATAATCTTACAGTCTGCCAAGGGTCCCAGGAAGACCTTTCAGGGTATCTCCATTCTCCATACGCTGTGCATTTTATCCTATAGTAGTTGCTTACCTTGTTCAGCGTGTTGCACACCTTATCAACTACTTCCACATGGATAGCCTTTTGCACGATTGTTCTTTCAACATACTATCTATCCAACCTTAAGAGCAAACTACACATTTGTCCCCCCAACACATGCTTAGTGACCATACCTCTCAGCGTGGAGTTTATGCGCATCCGCGTAGGTTATTTTCCATATGCCTATACACACCTGGCTAGATGTATGTGCGGGTCATCCTGCCCATTGTATTTACTTGTTAATCGTACTTTAGGCTTCCCAAACCGTGTGTGCATCATCCTTCTACATTCGCACCAATCCTCAAAGCTCCCTTTGTGTGTACCCCACCACCTCATAGGCGTAGTGCGCAGTACCCAATTCAAGGCTTGGAAATGTTGCTTTTGTGGCACCTCCCTTTCAAACTTATCTAGGAAAGTATCTACCTCACTTAACCCATCATAAGTAGGCAGATCCCTCACTTTTATCAATACGCAGCACAACAATCTTGTCATCATATTACAGTTCAACATGGTTACCTCGTGTAACCGGTTCTACCATTGATCTATCTCCTCATCAAAATCCGACGTACAGGAGCTTTCGTGCTCCCATGAGATCTGTCCACCCACAGTTGGATTTACCCAATCTTGCTCTCACGTGGTTATTTTGTAGATGCAGTCCAAATCATCATCACTTTCATAGTCACACACTGGCTCTTTATAGCGTGATCCTTCAGCAGGGTCCAAAGCTATAATTATGCGCAAAGACTTCTTTTCAAAAATCATCTTGCTCTTCTTCAAATTAATCATCCCATTCATGTTAGTGGCCCAATAAATTCCTAAGAGCTTCGGGTAGGGGTCGTTGTCATCAACAATCTCTATTACTTCAAAGTCTGCTAGCGTGCTTGCTCCCTTAATATCCACAGTGATTCCTTGAAATCGCCCCATGGGTATTATTTTTGTTGGTTCACCATTCATAGTTGAATAGGAGACCATTGCAGTGTAGGCCTCCCCATGCGCTCCCATGTCTGCTTCGGCAGAACATTCGCGTCTGATCCTTAATCTAGAATTACTTGGTCCATCTCATATTCTCTAATTTGCGCGGTTAACTTCATTTCTCTTCCCATCCTCGTCGTATGCTTTCCAATCTTCTAGTGATCCAAGTGGATGTTGGTGGCCACCCACCTATCACATCTAGACCCCCACAACTATCTCTTTCAGCTTTTCAGTTTCCTTAATTGTAACACAATTTACTATTTTTAGTAGTTTTTTTGGGTCCTGAACTTCCGGAGCCGTTTCTAGGCCCTAAATAACGTCTTTTGGGAAATCTGGGGACAAAATGGTTCCATGGACTAGTGTTGCCTTTCCCAAATTTGTAGTGCTTGGATAGATCTTTCTAACGAGCTATTGTATGCGTCAAACTGAGATCGTATGCCAAAGTTAAGACCCCAGGAAATTGATGTACCAATTTACCCAAACGGGGCCCACAATTTGGCGTTTCATCTTCTAGGGTTAGGTTTTGAGATGTTAAGGGTTTTCCATTGTTTCTCAACAATAAATAGGCCTTTGAGCCTCATTGTAAGATAGTTCAGAGGCATGTAGCCACCACATCTCTTCTCAGAGATAAGCTACCATCACCTTAGTTGTTTATTTCCATTGTTGTTTGTAAGCATACCTCAGTATTTTACATTAATGAAATGAAGTATTATTTTTGCTACATCTTTGTGTTTATGGTTATCTTTGTAATTTGTTGTGTTCTTGTTTAAATCCGGATTAGTGGTATCAGAGCAGTCTGCTTTTTCTCTATTTTTCTTTGCATGTCCCCAACGAGGTCGCGATATAAGGATTTAGGGCTTGAACTAGTTAAACCTTTGCAAGACTAGCCTCACAAAACCCGACGGCCTCCCATGGTGGATGAAAAGAAAGATGAGGGAGCAAGATATCTTATCAAAATCTTGCTCAAAGAGGCCCTCGAGCGATAAAGGAATGCAATGATGGATAGCTTTTCATAGATCTTTCAACAGCTACCCAGAGGCAATGCATCGACTTCGAACAGTTACTCTGGAAATGCCACACCATTTAAGGTACAAGTTAATTTTGAAATCCCCATCTTCGAGGGTCAAATAGATGCAAATGCTGTAGATAAATAGTTAAATCTGCTAGACGGGTATTTTTCTGTTCATGAATTTTTGAGTCAGGAAAAGATTTTTTTTCGCTCTACTCAAAGCAGCCCCCCACGTCAAGGACTAGTGGGAAACCTACTGTGAGCAGAAGGATGAAAGCACAGGTTCACTATTTTTAGCCACACCCACTTGGGATTCATTTCAGGATGCCATCAAGGAGCAGTACTACCCTATCAAAAGCTACGAGGACAAATACATAAAGTGGACCATGCTACGACATGGAAGGGACCAAGATGTGCTAGATTTCACCAACATTTTTCATACCCTTCACACATAGTTGGGTATCAAAGATTCTAATCTACATCTGGTACTCAAATACCGCAGCTGCCTACATAGATACATCTAGGAAGAAATGGAGTTCTTGAACATCTCCTCTCTCAGCACAATGTACCAATACACTATCAAAATCGAGCAAAAGTTCAAACAGAAGAAGCGAGACTTTAGATCTGCAAAGCCGAAGACCAAAGGACAAAGCTAAGGCGGGGTGACCCAAGACAACCCGTCAAATCCACAAGAAAAGAATAATACCATGAAGTCGAAAAAGGACACAGGAAAGTGGTGTGAGTTCCACAAGAGCACCACTCACTACACAAGTGAGTGTCGGACCAAGCAGCCGTTGGTGGACGAGTTGAAGGCTTCCGAATCAGATGCATATTCCAACCCTGAGCTAGAACCCAACAAGGGGAATGGAAAAGGGAATAAAATCATTGAAGCAGATCCTAGCGCTGCTATTGCCACCGCCAAGATCTAGAAAAATGAGCCCGAAGATCCAGAGGAGGAGGAACGTCTTTTCCACTCACAAATGTGGGTGAATGCTTTGCCTCTACAATTCATTGTCAATAGTGGCAGCCAAAAGAACCTCATTTTAGCAGAGGTCATGAAGTGGTTGGGCCTACCGAATACACGACACCCATAGCCATACAGTATTAGGTGGCTTCATGAAGGATGAGATCTCAAAGTTTGCCAACAGTGCCACCTTCCCTATAGTAGCAAGCCCTTCAAAGATGAGGTATTGTATGATGTTACACCTCTGGATGTTTGTGATGTATTATTAGGCCAACCCTACTTGTGGAGGCGACATGCTGTGTATTATTCAAGGCCTCGCATTGTCATTATTTCTTTGGATAATTCATGATATAGGATATCGGAGGTAGCCCCACGTGCCACCACCTCTTTGATCCCTACTGAGAAAGGCAACAAGCTCATCTCCCAGACTAGGAAATTCATTTTCTCTCTAATTCTGACCCAAAGTAAGGGGAAGATCATCACCACATCCATGACCCCTGCGAAGGGTTCCTCCATGTAGCAACAGTAGCAAAGGAATATGATCATGAAAAAACACAGGAACAACTTCTCCTCACCCACAGGGGTACCACACAAGTTTCAAGTGGGCAACAAATTCTGGTTGCATCTGCAGAAAGAATGCCTTACAAGAGCCCATCAGAAGCTCTGACCACTTCGACATGGTCCTTACAACATTACTAAGGATGTGGTAAATAATGTTTTGGAGCATTGCATTCCTCCATTCCTTCACCTACACCAAGTGTTCAATGTGTACGACCCTCGACCATGCTTCCCACCATTGTTGGACACATCCGAGATTGTAGAACAGCTCACCAGGGACCAAGTTTAGCAGATGGAGGAACTCAATGCAATGGGGACCATTAATTCCTAAGGGGGGAGTAATAACCTAGGTGGATGTTGTTGGCCACCCACCTATCCCATCTGGACCCCCACAATTGTCTCTTTCATCTTTTCAGTTTCCTTAATTGTAGCACAATTTACTATTTTTATCAGTTTTTTGGGTCCTGAACTTCCGGAGCCATTTTGAGGCCCTAAACGATGTTTTTTGGGAAATCTAGGGGCAACATGGGTCCATGGATTGATGATTCCCTTCCAAAAGTTGTAGTGCTTAGATAGATCTTTCTGACGAGATATTGTACACGTCAAATGAAGATCGTATGCCAAAGTCACGACCCTGGGAAATTGATGTACCATTTTACCCAAATGGGGCCCACAATTTGGCATTTCATCTTCTAGGGTTAGGTTTTGGGATGTTAAGGGTTTTCCATTGTTTCTCAACAATAAATAGGCCTTTGAGCCTAATTGTAACATAGTTCAGAGGCATGTAGCCACCACATCTCTTCTCAGAGATAAGCTACCATCGCCCTAATTGTTTATTTCCATTCTTGTTTGTAAGCATATCTCAATATTTTACATTAATGAAATGAATAATTATTTCCGCTGCATCTTTGTGTTTATGGTTATCTTTGTAATTTGTTGCATTCCTGTTTAAATCTGGATCATCCAGACTACGCGCGGTTCTCCTGGTGCGGTCCCAATGCATATGTTAATGAGTTCCAATAATCCTTTTACAAACTTACTGTTCTGCAGTAGCTTCATGTTGTTGGCATTATGGCACAGGTTTGGCACTATGGCACAGGTTTTTTCCTTGATGGCAACACACTTAGGTGGTAGATCACAGTTCAAGCTCTCAAAATGGAAGAAAACTTCATATACGCAGGTTCCTTTTAATCAGGTCGTGTATATACGCGATATTGATGATAAAAAGTTGCGTATGTGTATACACACACTTTCATGCACGGAAAAGCGCGTACATGTGGGAAATATTATTTTTGAGTCCATGGTAATTGGACCTATGGTTTTAGACCTTGGTATTGCGTCCGAAATATTGAACCCAAGTATTGGGTCCCTAGTATTGGTTATCTATGGTTTTGGGCCATGGTTTGAGTAAGGCCAAGACTATAAAAAGGAAGAGATCATTTGGAAAGCCAATGGACTCAAGTGTTGAATATCTTATGAGGAGCAAGATCTGGAATACTGGTGATTGGTTTATGGTGAATAGTTGGATCTGAATCAAGGAGGAACTTGAGCATTACAAGATGGATAAGTTCCATTGAAGGGTCAAATCTCAAGACTTGAATAGTAGTATCTTTGTGTGATTCTGATCTATTATATTTGATGCATGAATTGATCTATGAATCTAATAATCTGGGTATAATTAATGCTTGAATACTCAAAAAGGGGAAAACTGTCTTTCATAGATCTGTATGTAGGTTTGGTGCAGCGAAGACGCGTATACACGCAGGTTCAGTAATTCAAAGAAGCGTATATGTAGGTTTTCCTTTATACAGAAGCGTATGCATGCAGATTCCTGATCTTGAAGTAGTGTACGTCTCATAAAATATGTTTTAGCTACTTTGGTTTATTGCTACAGTATTCTAGGTTCAGGATTGGTTTCTAGTTACTGTTATTATTATTCTGGTTACAACATTCAGAGAAGTGATTGTTTGATTCCTTATTGGGTTATACAAAGAAGATTGGTTGATGTAGATATACTTGATGTTTGATTGATGTTATTCATGGATCCAGTCTAAAAATTTATGAAATGTGGTCCCTGGAAGAAAAGAGAAGGTTGTAGCCTTCTATAGGTTAGCACCTACGTACTAATACCTTATCTAGTACAAGAGCTAAGGGGGTTGTAGCTCCCTTCTAGGAGAAGCTGGAGAATGAGAGAAGGTTGTAGCCTTCTGTAGGTTGCAGCCTATGTACTGGTATAAGACTGCACCAGTATAAAAAAAAAATTGTAAAAGAAGTTTCTAAATTGAAAGAAGATAGAGACAAATTGCGGCAGGTGGTTTTCACCCACATTGGGTTTCCACCTTATATCGTGTGTTCTTGTGTGTGACTGTCTGCTCTATTTTCTGTTTCTAGTTACTGTTTATATGGTTTTGACACACAGATCTATGGACAACATCTAAAGAATAAATTAAATTATAAGTCTGCAACTTATACGCTAGTTTCATTAACTGAAGTTGCGTATATACACCGTTTTCACTAACTCAAGTAGTGTATACAAATCTGTGTATGAAATGAAAAATAATTGACTTGATAATATTGATTCACCCCCCCTGTCAGTGTTATTTCCAACAATTGGTATCATAGCAGGTCCTTTAGAAGAAGCTTGATTGCTTGAAGGAAGATCTATCATCATGAGCAACTATGAAAAGGAGGCATCGATCAGGCCACCAATTTTTTATGGGAGCAACTTCGTCTATTGGAAGATAAGAATCACAACCTATCTTCAATCTCTTGGTATAGAAGTCTGGGATATCATAGAAATAGGATACACATTTCCATCAGTAACTCCTATAGATACGACTGGTAAAAAGCAGTATGAAACAAATGCTAAGGCTATCAATACTCTATTAGGGAGTCTATCTCAATCAGAATTCATCAAGGTTATGCAGCTCAAAACCGTAAAATAAATTTGGGACAAGATCGTTCTAAGCTATGAAGGAGATGATCAGGTAAAACGAGCAAGACTAAAAACTCTCAGAATTCAATATGAAAATCTCAAAATGCACAATGATGAAAGCGTGGCTAACTATTTCTTACGCATTGATGAGATTGTTAACTGTATGAAAAACTTGGGTGAAGAAATAAAAGAAGTTTTTATGGTTGAAAAGGTTCTAATATCCTTGTCTTCTAAGTTTGATTCAAAAGTTTATGCCATAGAGGAAAAGCAGGACCTACAGAGAATTACCATGTCACAGCTGCATGGAATCCTGACTGCTTACGAAATGAGGAAAGGAGGACCATCAGACAGGAGAGAAGCTGCATTCAAAGCCTCAGGAAAAGGAGATTACAATGAGTCAGGACATATGTCAGAAGGAGAGGAAGAATCAAACTTTGTTAAGAACCTTCAACGAGGGACTGGAAGATTTAGAGGTAAGCTACCTCTCAAATGCTTTGCTTGTGGAAGAGTCGGTCACTATGCTGCCACGTGTCCTCATAAAGATAAAGGTAAGGAACCAGTTAGATGGAACAGAAAACAGAATGTAAGTAAGAAGAGCTATTATAGACATGAAGACAGTGATGGACTTTCAAATAGTGATGAAGATAAACAATATAATGATGATATACTTTTGATGGCCTTTGAAGATGATGATTTCTTGGATGCTATAGATGAAGAAGGTCTTTATGAAGAAATTTCTAAACTTAAAATTTGTTTAGAGGAAAAGAATATGACTATAGATACTCTAACATTCCAACTTGCTGAAAGAGATAAACACAATGAAAAGTTAGAATGTGAAATTGTGGGACTTAGAAAAGAAATTGAGAAAACAAAAACCTTTAATCTTAGATTTGCTAAAGGATCTAAAACTTTAGATGAGATTATCAAAGTGTAGTGTTCTCCTCTAATCAAGATAGGTCTTAGATATTTTGAAGAAGCATCAAAGCCATCCACCTCCAAAAGTTATCTTGATGCAACAAAGAAAAGTGAACAGGTTGACAATCGATAGCAAAGGCATAATGCAGATCACCAGGTAAAACAATTTACTTCAAGGATGAATAGAGAGAACCAAGTAAATCAGGGGCAATTTACATCAAGGATGAATAGAAGCTACAACCAACCGCAGGTAAATCATTCGCAATTTGCCTCAAGAATGGATGTCAATAGAAAAGACAATCATTTGGTCGGTAGGTTTGATAATCACAAGAGTTTCTTCAATGGCCAATGTTTCTCTTGTCAGAACTTTGGACACAAAGTTGCTCAATGTGTTGCCTACAAGACCATCATGACTAGAGAAGATCAAAAACAAAGAAGTATGACTGGGATCATGAAAAGAACCTACAATAACTTTTCTTCTCTTGAAAATGAAATAGAATGTTCTATTTGTAACAACTTCGGTCATGAAGATTCTGAATGCTGGAGTAGGTTTCAGCAAACAACTCAGAAGGAGCAAGCTTCATTGAGTCCCAAAACATGGAGAAAGAATGAACCACAACCAGAAAGATGTGGGATAGCCTTATATGTAGAAGGATAGGAAAATTAGTGGTACATCGAGAGTGGATGCTCGAAACATATGACAGGTGATAAAGAAAAACTTCAGTCATATAGTGCCTTAGAAAAGGAAAAGAAGGTCTCATTTGGAAATGGCACCCCTGCACTCATAAAAGGTAAAGGTTCTGTTTGTTTGAAAGAGAAGGTCAAATCTAGAAATGTTATGTATGTTGATGGCTTAAAGCATAATCTATTGAGTGTTAGTCAAATTTATGATCAAGGAAATGAGGTAATATTTAGATCAAATGGATGTATTATTCGTGAGCTTGATACAAGAGAAACAATGATCAAAGGCATAAGAAATCCAAATAATTTATACATACCCAAAGGAGGACAACAATAATGCTATCTAAGCAAGAATGATGAACATTGGCCATGGAACAGAAGATTGGGGCATTTAAACTTCTCTTAGATAAGGAAAGCATGCAAATATCAAGCGGTTCATGATCTCCCTGACATTAGAACTCCAGAGAATACAATATGCAAATCATGTCAGTTTGGTAAGCAAACCAGAACTAATTTCCTTGAGAAGGAAGGATCACCTAGCAGGCCACTTGAACTTGTCCATACTGATATATGTGGTCCAACTAGGAAGAGGTCACCTCGAGGAGAAGAGTACTTCATATTGTTCATTGACGAATTTTCAAGGATGTGTTGGATAGGACTTATGAAGTATAAAGATGAAGCTTTCGAAAAGTTCAAAGCATTCAAAGACTTGGTTGAAAACAAATCAGATCGCAGAATCAAATGCCTCAGGTCTGATTGAGGAGGGGAATTTACCTCAGATGAATTTTTCGATTTTTGTGAAGAACATGGAATAAGAAGGGAATTATCTACTGCAAGGACTCCTCGGCAAAATGGAATAGTGGAAAGGATGAACGAAATGGTTCAACAAATGGCTTGTGCTATGTTTGATGAGTCTAGAACTCCCGCAACCTTCTGGGGTTAAGCCACATTTGCTACAATTACTATTCTCAACAAGACAAACATCCGGGTAAACAGCACTCAGACTCCTCATGAACTTTGGTATGGTAAGACTCCCACGTAAAATACTTCAAAATTTTTGGAAGAAAATGCTACATCAAAAAGACTGATGAAAACCTTGGAAAGTTTGAACCGAGAGCAGATGAAGGCATTCTCCTTGGTTACACTCCCCACAACAAAGAATATAAGTGTTACAATAAAAGACTTGGAAAAATTGTTGAAAGTATTGATGTAGTGGTTGATGAAGAAGGAAACACTCATAGGCAAGTAAAATCTAAAGATTTCGAAGATGATGAGGACTATCCTTCAACATCAAATCAGATTCATGATGAAGAAGAAACCCATGAGGCACCAGAAGAATAGATAAGGATAGAAGAAAAGACTCCATCCAGGTATGTCTAGAAGAACCATCCAGAGACTCAAATTTTGGGATAGAAAGAGGCAGGTGTACAAACAAGAAGAAGTATTTCTAAAGATTCAATCTATCTAGCATTGCTCTCCTCCACTAAACTACAAAATGTAAGAGAAGCATGCAAAGACGAATGCTAGGTCAAGGCCATGGATGAAGAACTTGAGCAGATTGAAAAAAATAACACTTGGGAGTTGGTTCCTAGACCGAAAGATAAGAATGTCATAGGGACAAAATGGATATTAAAAAATAAGCTGAATGAAAATGGAGAAGTCATTAGAATAAGGCCAAACTTGTTTGTAAAGGGTATGCAAAACAAGAAGGTATAGACTTTGAAGAACCTTTTGCACCTATTCCTAGATTAGAGGCTATAAGAATGTTCCTTGCTCTTTCTAGCTTTCAAAAGTTTAAAGTATTTCAAATGGATGTGAAATCTGCCTTTTTAAATGGGGACTTAGAAGAAGAAGTGTATATTGAGCAACCAGATGGATTCATCCTTGGAAATGATCCAAAACTTGTATGCAGACTTAAGAAAGCACTCTATGGTCTTAAACAAGCTCCAAGGGCTTGGTACTATCGTCTAGACAAATACCTCCATCAACAAGGTTTCTCAAAAGGATTAGCAGATAGCAATCTATATATAAAAATTGATAATGATAAATTGCTAATACTTGTTGTGTATGTTGATAATATCATCTTTGGTAACAATGAAGAAGCTATGAGTAAAAACTTTGCTTTGGTAATGCAAAAAGAATTCGAAATTTCCTTGCTTTGTGAGCTGACATACTTTCTTGGTTTACAAATCCAACAAAATAAAGACGGTATCTTTTTATCACAAACCAAGTACCTCAAGCAGATATTGAAGAAATATGGCATGGAATATTAGAAACCGGTATGTACCCCTATGGTAACAGGATGCAACCTCAGCACAAATGATGAATCAATAGAAGTACATCAACCAACCTATAGATCCATGATTGGTAGTCTGCTTTATCTGACAGGTACACGGCTAGACATCATGCACACAGTGGGAATAGTTGGAAGATTTTAGGCAAATCCAAAGGAAGCACACCTTCAGGTAGTTAAGAGGATTTTCAAATATCTTCGAGGAACACAAAACTATGGCTTATGGTATCCTAGAGATGCAGATCTCACACTTCATGCATATACAGATGCAGACTGGGAAGAAAGCATGGATGATAGGAAAAGCACTAGTGGTGGTGCATTCTTTATGGGTTTCAGATTAGTATCTTGGTTCAGCAAGAAACAAAGTTCAATTGATTTATCTACAGCTAAAGCAGAATATGTTCCTGCTGCATCTTGTTGCACACAACTCCTTTGGATGATGCAAAATTTGCAAGATTTTCAAATCACTTGCACTCCACCTATCTCCATATTTTGTGATAATACAAGTGCAATCAATATTTCAAAGAATCCTGTCATGCATTCAAACACTAAGTACATACCTATCAAGTATCGTTTTCTCCAGGAACAAGTGCTTGAACAAAAGGTCAAATTGGAGTATGTTCCCTCTAAGGAACAAGTTGTTGATATACTCACCAAACCACTGCCCAGGGAGACATTTGAATACCTTAGACAGAAGCTGGGGGTAGTTGATGCATCATCTTGCTGTTGAATCTTGTCTGTTTCAGAGAAAAGTGGTTGTACGCGAGTTTCATGAGGTTGATATGCGTACATACGTCAGTTTATATGGATATAGTCGCGTATATGTTGGTTGAAGATAAACAGTGGGTCGGGATCTAAGAGAAAAGAGTCTGATATGGGTCTGTCAGAGACCATCTAGCACAAGTTCAGGGGGAGCATATAATGCATTGTTGGCATTATCTTAGAATATCTTCGTTCAATTTCATAGTTGCTTTTGGTTTCAAGTGGAACAAGATGCAGAGGGAGAACATGGTTGCTGGTCTGAATGATGTTGATGATACCTGTTGATAGTCTTGGTATAGATATTTCATCTCTATGTCATGTACTTCTTTTCTTATCAAGGTCATGTAATGGCCTATCTTGGTTTCCCCACTATTCCTGGGATGGATGATGTAATGTTCTTGTTTTATCTTGTGTAAACTACTGATGTATCCCCACTTGGTTGGGTGGATGAGTCAATACTGGTATATCCCCATTTGTTTGGGAGATGGATGTATGTATGAGTCTTTGGTGATATGAAGGTTACTTATGATGTATAGAGTCATGTTCTTTCTTATAAACCATTTTCTACATACCTAGCCTACAGTCAGGGGGAGCATGGACAGCACAACAGAGAAGAGGTTTTAGCATGAACTCAGGGGGAGCATAACCCTTTGCCCTTGATGTCAAAGGGGGAGAATGACTTTGAATGATGTAGGGTTGCCATCAAGTCCAAAGGGGGAGATTGTTGGCATTATGGCATAGGTTTGGCACTATGGCACAGGTGTTGTCCTTGATGGCAACGCACTCAGGTGGTAGATCATAGTTCAAGCTCTCAGAATGGAAGAAAACTTCATATATGCAGGTTCCTTTTAACTAGGTCGCGTATATACGCGGTATTGATGATAAAAAGTCACGTATGCGTATACATGCACTTTCATGCATAGAAAAGTGTGTACATGTGGGAAAGATTATTTTTAAGTCCATGGTAATTGGAACTATGGTTTTAGACCTTGGTATTGTGTCTGAAATATTGAACCCAGTTATTGGGTCCCTAGTATTGGTTATCTATGGTTTTGGGCCATGGTTTGAGTAAGGCTAAGACTATAAAAAGGAAGAGATTATTTGGCAAGCCAATTGACTCAAGTGTTGAATATCTTATGAGGAGCAAGATCTGGAATACTAGTGATTGGTTTATGGTGCATAGCTGGATCTGAATCAAGGAGGAACCTGAGTGTTACAAGATGGATAAGTTCTATTGAAGGTTCAAATCTCAAGACTTGAATAATAGTATCTTTGTGTGATTCTGATCTATTATATTTGATGCATGAATTGATCCATGAATCTAATAATATGGGTATAATTAATGCTTGAATACTCAAAAAGGGGAAAATTGTCTTTCATAGATCTGTACGCAAGTTTGGTGCAGTGAAGACACATATACACACAGGTTTATTAATTCAAAGAAGCATATACACAAGTTTGCCTTTATACAAAAGTGTATGCACGTAGGTTCCTCATCTTGAAGTAGCGTACGTCTCATAAAATATGTTTTAGCTACTTTGGTTTATTGCTGCAGTATTCTAGGTTCAGGATTGGTGTCTGGTTACTGTTATTATTATTCTGGTTACAACATTCAGAGAAGTGATTGTTTGATTCCTTATTGGGTTGTACAAAGAAGATTGGTTGATGCAGATATACTTGATGTTTGATTGATGTTATTCATGGATCCAGTCTAAAAATTTATGAAACGTGGTCCCTGGAAGAAAAGAGAAGGTTGTGGCCTTCTATAGGTCAGGACCTACGTAGTAGTACCTTAGCTAGTACAAGAGATAAGGGGGTTGTAGCTCCCTTCTAGGAGAAGCTAGAGAATGAGAAAAGGTTGTAGCCTTTTGCAGGTTGCAGCCTGCATTCCGGTATAAGACTGCACCAATACAAAAAAACATTGTAAAAAGAAGTTTCTAAATTGAAAGAAGATAGAGACAAATTGTAGTAGGTGGTTTTCACCCACATTGGGTTTCCACCTTATATCTTGTGTTCTTGTGTGCGATTGTATACTCTATTTTATGTTTCTGGTTACTGTTTATATGGTTTTGACACACAGATTTATGAACAACATCTGAAGAATAAATTAAATTATAAGTCTGCAACTTATATGCTAGTTTCATTAACTGAAGTTGCGTATATATGGTGTTTTCACTAACTCAAGTAGCGTATACAAATCTGTGTATGAAATGAAAAATAATTGACTTGATAATACTGATTCACCCACCCTCTCAGTATTATTTCCAACAAAGCATGTTTCCAGGAATGTCGTAAGCATAGATGGGTCCATCTCTGGCTCCAGTCTATCTTTTCTTCCTGAAGTGGAGGCATCAACGAAGCTCGTCTTAGCTTCCATGAAGGTTTCTCGAGTGCGCTCCAAATCAAACTCCACTTATTTCGTCGAATCTTTGTGAACCCAAGCACTATTTTTAGGCTGTTTACCTTTGTAATCTCCCATCGCGATTCCACTTTGGAGCACAATGTTCACATTTGGATCTTCCTCACGCGACTCATACCTCATTATCTACAGTTTCTGAGTCGGGGGAGGTGGTAACACTCCCTTGTTGCATATCCTAGCTATCAATGTAGGGCAATCTTCCATCAGATGATCGACCAAGGTACAATACAAACATGATGTATGCGTTGGGTTCATACAATCATGGGCATAATGTCCTGGCCCTCTGCAATTGTAGCATATCAGTTGTCCGCAACCTCTTCCGGCTCCTCCTCCACCTTGGCCTCGTCTGTGCCCTTGAAATTCTGTTCACACCACTCCTGCGTTTTGGTATAGGGGTCGCGTTTCAGCCTGAACTCTGTAGGTGAGAGTTCTATCCATCATTAGCTCATAAATTCTACAAGTGTGCTAATCATGTCCCACTGATCTACAAAAGTTACAAGATAATTGTTATGAATTTTGTGTATACTTTTGTAACAAATGGTAGTTGTCCATAGCGTGTTTCCCTCCTATTTGACAAATTGCACACTACAAAGCAGGCTCCATGCTAGGTCTTGGTTATACTTCCAGTCTTAATAGAATCGGTCCTCCTCCCATGAGGAAATTTGTGAACACTGGGCAATAGTCCTTATCATGACCCTAGCCCTTGCATTTTACGCACCATACCTCTTCGCGCACTTCTAGGCAAGCTGTCCTATCCTGTTTCAGAATTTGCATCTCAAGGCATAATTTTTTCAACTGCGCATGGATCTGCTAAACTCCTAAGTTGGGATCTTGCATCAGGGTCTCATGCAGCCTCATCACAATCTCTATGGCCTCTGCTTGAGTCGTTAAATTATGCTGTGATAGCACAGTCCTCAAATGCAGCATTAACGATGCTACAAACCATTCAAAATGTTATCCATCCATCAAATTCATATTAGCTTCGTGAATCGTACACTTCAACCTCTAATGTAGCTCCAAAGGAGTCTCTCTTAGTCGCATTGTGATCTCTTTGAATCCAATGATCGATTGTTCCTTTGACTTCGGCTTGCTAAATTCTTTTTTTAGCACTACTTGGATATCTCTGATTCCCACATTCATATTGTCATTGGAGTACTTAATGTACCAGGTCAGAGCACAGTCCTGCAGGGCGCTAACCAGTTTCGCTTTCTTTATATTGTCATCTATAACTCCCTGCGCTTCCCATATGGCTCGTATGATGAACCAAATTTGGTCCAGATCCTCATTTCCCACTCCCTTGAACACATACAACTTTATCGTGCTTGCCATATTGACTCGCGGTGGTGGTGGAGGTGATACAAGTGAAGATGGAGGTGAAGGCAGTGAAGCTGGTGGCAGCGTGGGTGGGGGTGGTATTCGTGAAATCCTCTACCTTATTAAATGGATTGCACTTCACAGAGAGACCTTAGTGAGCTCTTCCTCATCCCCTTGCGGAGGTGAAATCAAAGGGCTATTCTTTGGCCCCTTAATTCCTTCGTTTCGATAGTTTTTTCCGCTTCACGTAGCCATGAACATCAAGGTAATTGCATAACCCTCTTTTCACACAATAGCATTTTAATCCAAGTATTCAGAGACTTTACGTACTTACCTCGCGATCCTTTTAGAAAGTGTCACTCTGGCTTGCTATAGCTGACTAAAGTATCTACCGCAAACTTAGTAATGAATCCTCCTATAATTTGATCAAGCTAGTGATCAAAAACGCGCACGATCTTATCCTCCAATGCTTCCAATTCATGCACCAACTTTCGGGTCCACACAGTAGGACCATCAAGCTTCCACTTTCCTTGGCTATTTGCTAGCTTCATTATCCACTCGTACAACTCAATAGGGAAAGATGCAAAAAAGATCTCGTGGATTTCTGTGTATAGGTAGCAATCTAACCACTCTTATTTTGTTAGTCATAGATTCATGTTATTCTGCACTGCAAACTCGTGAATCCTCCTGTCCAACCAACTTTCAATTTCCTTCTTAGTTGGATTCTAATGATACGACATCAGACATTTGCATGCAGATTCTGGTCTCGACAACGGAACCATTTGTTGGCTTGATGGGGCCTAACCTAGGTTCAGAGTTAATTAACCAAACAAATCCCTACACTACTGGCCCTTTCGGCATCAGACTGTGGAGCGTGGACTGAAATCTCACCCGAAGTAGTATGGGGGGATGCTAGAACCAAGTTTTTGCACCGTGGAGATGTCTGAGGGTCGATTTAGTCCAACTGTGAATACCTTCGTGTAGGTCACTTCGTGCACTGTCCTAACCTACGAGACCTTCGTGATCTATTATAACTGCCTTCAAGCATACCTAGCTAGGGGTTGAGATGCTTTCGCATTGCTTGTGCACTGATCTACACTATTTCCCCAAGTTACATCATGTTTCTTACTTATCTTCTTACAATTGTCAGTTAACTTCGAGTAAACAGATACCTAATCTCACATTTACTTAATCAACACAATCATATAAGTTTGTGCACCATATAAATAGTGAATATGCAATTTCTACCCAATACATTCAATGAAGAAAATAGCAAATAAATACACAGGAATGATATAAAACTTCTCTTTATTAATACTTCAATGGTTACAAACTCAACCTACCTTGCGCACTCAACTGCAGGGGTCCATGCACTCAGCTGCGGACTACTAGGCCTCTATGCACTTAGCTGCAAAGCCTTCTCCTACTCTACGACCCAAGACTCGACTCTACACTTAGATAAGACTTAATTATTCATCCTTATTTCATGACTTCCTTCTGTCTTATTTACAACTTAGAGCCTTGCTCTATTTATAAAATCAATGGTCTGTGGACCATGGGTAGATCTCTAAAGCTAACATTACTTTACAAAAATGAGGGCAAACAACCCTATGACTCATTTACAAGCTTGCGCTCCGTGCCCACAAAATGTGGAGTATTTACATCGGATTTAGTCAAAATATGGGCTTTAAGACACAAAACTTCCCTTGGGGGATCTCGTGCCCAACAATAATCAACCATACCTAGATTCGGGGGGATCAACGCTGAGACTTATGTTAATAAATTGAGAAGGTGGGAATGATTCCCCTTAGTAGGAGGAGTTTGTGGAGCGCCATTGTGTTTCGAGTGCTCAAAAAATGGATTCAATCATCTTGGCCCAACTTGGCATGATATCCTCCATAGGATGATAAGGAGATGTAGGGGCCTAAGTGCCCCCCCACTATGCTATGGCAACTATATGTATTTAGAGTGGTGGACTCTAAATATGGAAGGAAGTATGCACAATGGTGCATATTGTCCCAAGGATAATCAGGGGTAGTCATGGCTTCCATGATGTCCTCATCAGAATGGAAGATGGGGGTATGGGAGGAATATTGACTACATGATGCAGCGGAGGTACCTAGTGCATCATCCTGAGAAAGGAGGTAGATGGAGGATCTACAGATGTTGAGACCTATGATTCTATAGAAAGAGGTTCGATAAAAGCACACACAAAAACCTTAGATAGGTTTGCCTGCAAGGAACTCAACGATGACGATAGGTAAAGGATATGGCCCATGGTGTCCATCATCTTGAGATCAGGGGGACAGATCATGATGGTGGGACCATAGTCCCCTTGTTCTAGTTTACTAGTGGTACCATAATCCATGGGTAGAGGAGTAGGTGATTCACTATGAGTGGTCTCATATTCATGAAGTGCCTTAAGGAAATCACAAAATTCATCGAGATGAGGGCAACAATGGGAATAACTACCATGATGATCAAGCAAGGCATAAGGGTGATTTGCGTGTGACGTTTTGAGTCTCTTGGCTAGACCCGGTAAGGTAACATGGACTTTAGGGATATTTGACTCAGAGAACGTTTCATGAAACAAAGGATTAAGATGAGGAAGATCAGGACAATTATTGGTGGCATGCCCAACAAATTTACATAAAGTGCATGGAGGTGATGACTTTAGGGTTGGGGGCTACAGGAACTTGGGGAGCCTTGTCCATAGGTTCTTTCCTCTTAGATTTGTCCCCCTTTCTGGATGCTTTCACAACAGGAGTGGATTCCTGTTGAGGTTGTGATGTAATTGGAGCAATGGCAAGGGCTGGTTGAACCGGGGTCAAAGCATGATAAGTGTTAGGGCCTAAATCTACCAAAGGCTAAGAAAGGTAGGATCTAGGATAACATCAAACCACGCTTAACCTGGTAGCTAGCCCTACCAGGTCGGGAGAGGGCTCTCTCCTTGTCAATCTCAGCAAAATATGATCAATGAGGCTTGAGATGACTGATGTGAAGACTGATTTTAGGCTAGATAAGTGTGCATAAGAGTTTGATTAAATTTGATGATGTTTTGTTGGCTCAAATGGAAAGGCACATTTGGGTCTGGGGAATGAGGCTCAGTTTTGCAGAGATCTATATGGGTCAACGTAGGCAAATGATTTAGTACTTCAAATTGAGTGAGATGGAGATCCTTAGACAAGTGAGGAGTTGAATAGGGCGAGAAAGTCTCAGGGATCCTCTTTAAGTAGCTGAAAACATAAATAATTAAAAAAAAACCTAGGTAGAGCACTACAATTTCAATGGATTCTACCTTTATCCTTGTTTGATTTAGTTAAGATGAAGCAAAGAGAGATGATGGCATACATAAAACACATGTAAACTTACAATTACAGAAGGAAACATAATACCAAAGCAAGATTCCACATGAATCCCATAAAGTGCTACAAACCCTGGTCTATTCCTTAGCCAAACTACTGAAATGTGTATACAATGAAGCTTCAAGCTTTCCCAAAAGTCCAACATTTGCTAATGACTGAAAAATAACAAGATATAGGCAAAATAAAACTCATCCTAGCCTCTAGGGGTCGAGCTCATGAGTTTAGGAGCTATTCCAACAAATTCTAAACTGAGAAATAAAAAGTAGGTAGTGGAACAACTTGCCTCTAAAAATTAGGGAACTAATTCATTTAGTTGCAAACTACCTTTTCATGGATGAATCTACCTCTATGAGTGAAAATTTAGCATAATTACATCAAAATCCATCAATTCGCATTAAATTAAATCATGAATTTGACAATTAGAAGGAGAAAAGTCAAACTGTCAAGAAACTAGGCGAAAAACAGAGTATTTTGGTCAAACTGAGCAAAATTCCTCCAATGCGCTAAGCTGATTTCCCGATGCATATCACCTTTTTGCAGCTGATTTTGGAGGCCTTCCCAGTGTCCAAATTGGCTCCAAGTGTTCTTTTTGGAAATATATACCTATCTACTTTCCAGAACAAGTGGAATTTCTTAATTTGGCCTCCATTTGCGCCTCCAAAAATGAGTTCTCCCAACACTGCTTCCAGTGTGTCCAAAAAGGGGTAGAAAGGTCATTTTTGAGGTGTTTTTGACCTTTTTGGAAGCTCAAAACTTGTCAAAATTTCTTGGTCATTTGTGGGCATGCATATTTTTCCATGAAAAATCTAAAAATTCTGAGTTTTCCTCAAAATAACGTCCCCATCAAAAGCGCGCGCCAAGTGGCGCAGTGCATCGGGCAAAAAACCCTGTTTTTTAGGCCAAAAATTCCAAAATTGCAAAACGTGTCCCAAATTTCTTGAAATTTTGGCTGAGTGTCCTCCATTAAGTGTTGTGTTGGGCCAAGGAAGCCTTAGCCAAGATATGAAGTCTATCTTTCTCTTTTCGCTTCCTCGATGCTTTCTTCAACTTGGCCTTCAAGTTCCTGATTCGTGCCTTGCAACTTTTGTTTCTCGCCAAGTAATGGTAGGCCATGTGCCTCAACATAGTTTTTATCTCTGTTGGCCTTCTCTAGCAATTTTTCCAAGTGGATATTTTCTCTCTCAAGCCAAGACTCACGATCAACATTGATTTCTTGTTCAAGTGGTGTGAGCTTCACTTTCCTCCTCTTGGTAGCTTGCCAGTTTTCTCGTATGTTTTGTAGCTCCATAATGGTTTCCTGATCCTCTAGTTGTTTGTTTCTTTGCTCTAGATATTTTATTATCCACTTGGCTCTTTCTAGGTTAAGGGACAAATCATTAATGTCTACCTGTTGCTCTTGAATGGTTTCCTTAAGCTTTGAGCTTTGTGAGCCCAAATTGGTGTCATCATCCTGAATAAGAATGAAATCTGTCTCCTACCCACCTGAAGGCCCCTCATCATGTAATGGCCACTTGCCCTTGTCCTATACCTACTCTGATGATGGAGGAAATGAGACCCCTTCCACCCTGGGTGGAGATAATACTCGCTTTGCTGCTACAAACAACTTTCTAGTGCCCTTTTGGTAGGTGACAAACATTAGCACACTAGCGGTTTATGTCTCATGAATCTCCTGCTGATGTGAAGGTCCTCCTATCTCATGAAAAGCTACTGGGGGTAATTGAGGACCTGTGAAGACCTCATGTGAAATGAAATCCTCCCATGAGATGCTCTGTAAACCAAGCTGATGCAAGATCAAAATTTTGATTAGTGCAAAATGATATATGTTGTTATACTGCTGCTAAGGAGACTTCCTGTGTGCTAAGGTGGTCATCTTCTCAATGTTCCAACAAATAAAATAGGGGATATTCATCATTTTCAACCTAGTAAAGTGCATCAACAATCTGATGTGATAGGCATACAAGCGAGAAAACCAGCCCTCACAGCTTAAATATTTAATTATGAGTTTCATCAAGGGAGCCTATGTGTCCTTCAGATACCTGAAGGGAAAAACTCTACTGAGATGTCTCTGATAACCAGCCTTGATGTAAGGCTCATAATGTTCTCTGTCAATCTATTGCCTTTTATTCCACTGTTCACCGACATTTGGAATGGCAGTTGCTAGAGAAATAGTCTCAGGTGACAAGGTGAATGTCACACCTGCTAGAGTGACTTGGCCATTATGAAGATGGAGCACAAACAATCTGGCCAACTCATGATGGTACTGGACTCTCTCTACCATCTCATAGAACTGATAATAAGATTGGTGTTGAAATCATGTGACAGCAAGAGGATAGGCCTGCAGCTCGGCAAGTGAAGTAGGCTCCTCTCGTATATGTTTACCACCCTTGTGAGGTCTCCTTGGTGCACGCACTTCTCTAGAAGAATCACTGAGTGTCTCCTCATCTCAGTCATAGGAAGGATCAAACTCCATGTTTGCCAATGTTTGAGTTTTCTTAGATGAGTATGAAGAGATTTTATGGTGTCTTAGAATTTTACTACCAAGGATGAGAATGTATGAGGGACTGTGGAGGGAAAGTGTATGAGGGGTTTTGAGAATGTTGCTGACAAGTTTTTTGGGGAATAGGGGTTTAGGGAATAGTAATTAGGCTTTGGGACAACAATTAGGATTTGGGAATTTTAAACTAGGGTTTTGGGATAGTGGGAGTTAGGGATTTAGGATTAGCGAACTTAGGGATATGGGTTTTAAGGAATGGGTTGATGAGAATGTAATGAGAGGGAGGGAATAAAAGAGTGGATGAGGGAGTGAGGGGGTGAAATGGCTAGGAGTGAAATTGGTAGCAAAAAACACAATTTGTAAACCCTAAGCAGTTGTTTTTGACCAAAATTGCAAGGAGGTATGGTTTCAAGTTTTTCTCATTAAATCACCATAAACATCAAGAGAAACTCATTCACTGATCAGGGAGGAATGTTTGACTTACTTGAAGCATTGAGGATTGAGCAAATTTGGTGGTTTGGGAGAGTTTGTGGGTGAAATAAGCTTGAAGCCCTATGCACCACGCCACAAACCCAATGTGCCACACCACTTCAGTGTGTCGTGCCTGTGTAACTTTTACACTATAGATGGTGGCCCAATGTGCTGCGCCAGATGGATGTGCCGTGTCCATGACCTAATGCTCTGTGCCCCAGAAACTTGCCAAAGTTGCTGAGATTTTGCTCTTTTTATCCAACACGACCTTTCTCTTGTTCCCTCTTTCTCCTTTGGATGCAAATGAGCTCTTTAAAAATAACAAATGGTTTCTATACAAAATATTTTAATTTTTCACTCATAAAAACCCACTTTGTAATGTTTGACTTTGACTTGTTTTAAAACTCTGTTTTTGGGCAGTTTGCTTTATTTTTTCCTTTGATGAATTGAATGCTTTGAATTTTTGTTTGCCTTGTAGGTGATGGAGTTGCTGAAGCTTAGCAAGGTGACCAGGGTTTCCATTGAAGTTATTACATATGAAAAAAATTGAAATTACATCAAGTTTATACATAAAAACATAAAATACTCTGTTTTTCCTCAAAACAGGGTTTTGAGGAAAAAACAATCACTAAGTATGTGATTATGGAAATTATTGTTACTGGAACTTTATTTGACCCCCTCATGTGCCTGCTGACAATTATTGAGCATTTTGAGACCTTATTGACGAAACCCTAGACCTAATGAGACCTAAAACCCGAAAATGACTTTTGTAAATTTAAAGACAAAATATGACTGCAGATGATCTAGATGAATGAAAATGGGCCAGCAGGTAAAGGACATGAGGGAAAATGTATAATATGCCATTATTGTTAGATAATCCATGATCCTAATGGGCATTTGACCGAGTGAGACACCTAGCATGCAATGCAACAAGAGAATTTGATCACTAACAGAAGGATGAAGATACCGACACTAACAATAAGGTCTTAGCTAGCTAGGCGGAGTGCTTGCAAGGGGGTCAATGTACCATACTAGGATCCCTAAAGTCATGTTAGGGAGGACCAGTGAAGCCATGACGGGGACAAAAAAGATTCCCGGAGGAGGAAACAAGAAAGGTATCTGGCCGGGAAGATAATGTTCTAGTGGAATAATTCCTGGATGGTTGAGACCTAGAGGAATAGTTCCTAGTGGGAACATAGGGGAGGTGTTGGGCGCGAGATCGCCCAAGGGTAGTTTTGGGGCTTACAGCCCAGATTTTGGTCCAATTTTGTAATTCCAATGTAAAGACTCCACATTTTTTGGGCGCAGAGAATGTAGTTATTAAAGAGTCATAGGCCCTTATTTTGATAATGTAATGTTGATTGTAAAATATATACCCATGGTTCTTGGACCATGGGATTGTATAAAAAGAGTGAAGCTCTAAGTAATCAAAAGGATATAATCTAATATCGAAGGAAGAATCAATGAAAATGTATGCGATATAGCTCTAAAGTGTAAGTCTAAGTCTTGGGTAGTAGTGTAGGAAGAGGCTCTGCAGCTCAGTGCACAGAGGCCTAGAAGTCCACAGCTAAGTGTGTGGACCCCTGTAACTGAGTGCATAGGGAAAGTTGAGTCTGTAATTAACTAAAAGTATTAATAAAGAGAAGTTTCCTATAAATTTTGTGTCTTATTTTCTGTTTATGCATCTGTTATATTGGGTATGAATTTCACTTCTAATGATTATATGATGCGAAAATGTGTATAATTGTATTGTTTAAGTGAATGCAAGTAATAAAATCCATTTACGTGAATCTAACTAAGATCTGATAATAAGATAAGTAAGATACTTAGCCTAGTTTGGGAAATATCACAGTTCGCTACCCTAACAGCGTGAAAGGACTTCAACCTCTGGTTAGGAATGCGTGAAAGCCGATTGTAGCACTTCGCGAAGGTATTGAAGGATAGAGCAGAGAGTGAAGCTACCTATGTGAAAGAAGGAATAGTTGGAATAAACTAACATCATACCATCTCAAGGGTGTAGAAACTTGGTTCCAGCATCCCCCCATACTACCTCGGATGAGAATTTAGTCTGTGCTCCATAGGCTAATGTCGAAGGGGCTAGTATTGTAGGGATTTGTTTGGCTAACTAATGCTAAAATTGGGACAGGCCCACTCAAGCCAACAAATGGTTTCGTTGCCTGGACCAGAATCTACATAGTGATATGTGATGTTGTATCATTGGAATCCAACTAAGAAATAAATTGAAGGTTGGTTGGACAGAAGAATTCACGAGTTTGCGGTGCAGGAAAACAAAAACCTATGACTGTAACAAAAAATAGTGGTTACATAGCTACCTGTACATGGAGATCCATGAAATATTTTTCGCTTCCTTCCCTAATGAGCTATATGAGTGGATCATGAAGCTAGCAGATAGCCAAGGAGGGTGGAAACTTGATGGTCCTATTGTGTGGACCCCAGAGGTAGTACGAAGATTGGAAGCATCGAAGGCTAAGATCATGCGAGCCGTCGATCAGTGGCTCGATCGCATTATAGGAGGATTTGTTACTAAGTTCACGGTCAACACCTTAGTCAGCTACAATGAGGCAGAGCGACGCTTTTTCAAAGGAGCATGAGGTAAGTATGTAAAATATATGAATACTTGGATTAAAATGTTGTTGTGCAAAAAATGGGTTATGCAGTTACCTTGATGTTTGGGTCTACACAAAGCAAAAGAATTTATGGGAACGAAGGAAATAAGGGTCCAAAAAATAGCCGCTTGATTTCACCTCTGCGAGGGGACAAGGAAGAGCTCGCGAAGGTCTCTCTATGAAGTGCTCACGAAGGTCTCTCTATGAAGTGTTATTCATCTGATAAGACAAATAATTTCACGAATACCACCTCCACCCACACCACTGCCAGCTTCACTGCCATCACCTCCATCTTCACCTGTACCACCTCCACCACTGCCGTGATTCAGTATGGCGAACACAACAAAGTTGCCTTTGTTCAAAGGCTTGGGAAATGAGGATCCGGACTAATTCTATTTCATAGTGAAGGCTGTATGGGAAGCTCAAGGTGTCACAGATGACCGTATAAAGAAAGGAACATTGGTTAGCGCCATGCAGGATCGCGCGCTAACCTGGTATATTAAGTAATCCAATGATAACTTGAATGCGAGAGTAGTGGACATCGAAGAAAAATTGAATAGGGAATTTAGTAGGCCTAAATCTGATGTACAATCAATTATTAGATTCAAAGATATCGCAATGCTACCAGGCGAGATGCCTTGGGAACTGGATCAGAGGCTGAAATGTAAGATTCGCGAAGCAAACATGAATTTGATAGATGGACAACATCGCGAGTGGTTTGTGGCTTCACTACTACTACAATTAAGAAGTGTGCTATCGCAGCAGAAGATACCAACTTAGGCAGAGGCCTTGGAGATTTCCATGAGATTACATCAGACCCTGATGCAATATCTTAATCGAGGAGTTCAATAGATCCACGTGTAGCTGAAGAATATGTGCCTTGAGATGAAAAGCTTGAAGTAGGATAGGATGGTTCAACTAGAAGTGTGCAAAGAAGTGTGGTGCATGAAATGCAAGAGTCAGAGTCATGACAAAGACCACTGCTCGGTCTTCACAAATTACCTTGTAGGAGGAGGACTGATGCCTCTAAAGCCAAAAACTCAAGTAGGACCTAGCGCGGCGCTTGATTTGTGGTGCGCTATCTATCAACTAGCTGAAAAGCATGCCACAGATAACTGCCACTTGTTACAGAAGTATACGCAAGCTCCGCAACAGTTGTTTTGCAACTTTTGTAGGTTTGTGGGACATGATGAGCCTACTTGCAAGAGCTATGAATTGATGATGGATAGAACTCTCACCTACAGGGTTTAGGTCGAAATGCGGCCCCTTGACTAGAATGCATGGATGGCATAGACAGGATTTCAGGGGCATGGACGACGCCGAGGTGGAGGAGGACCTGGTAGAGGTCGCAAATAGTTGATTTGCTACAACTGGGGAGGGCTAGGACACTATGACCGTGATTGCAGTAATCAACATGTCTGTTGTGCAAGTATTGCATGCTATTTGATCACGAGAAAAAATATTGTCCCACACTGAAAACTAAGATACATGACAAAGGAGTGATACCACCTGCACCGATTCAGAACCTACAGATGATGAGGTCTGAGCTATGTGAGGAAGATCTGAATGTAAATATTGTTCTCTGAAGTGGAATCGCGATAGGAGACGACAAAGGGAAGCAACTAGAAGACATCACTTGGGTTCACAAAGCCCTAGCGAAAGAAGTTGATTTTGATTTTGAGTGCGCTTAGGAAACCTTCATGGAAGCTAAGAAGAGCTTCGTTGAGGCCTCCACGTCAAGAAGCAAAGATAAGCTTGAGCCAGAGATGGACCCCTCTATGCTCACTACTTTCCTAGAAACCTGTATGAAGTTATTGTGCGATAGTAAGGCTATGAAAGGGTTACAGGAACTTATCAATAGATGTGTTGGGACCACACCAGGTGAACCGCACATAGTCTGGAAGATCAGAAAGCATAAAACAAGGACAGGGCGTGAAATGAGACTGACCACACAGATCGGAGAATACGAGATGGATCAAGTCATTCTGGATTTGGGATTAGATGCGAACGTATTACTGAAACATACATGCGAGTGAATGGGAAGACTTACACTGCAATGGTCTTTGATTCAGCTGAGAATGGTGAATCAGTAGAAAATCATACCCATGGGGCAATTGCAGGGAGTAACAGTGGATATTGAGGGAGTGAGTGCGCTGGTAGATTTTGGGGTGATAGAGATTGTTGATGACATCAATCCCTACCCCGAGCTCCTGGGAATTGAATGGGCCACTGATATGAATGAGGTAATCAATCTGAAGAAGCAGAAGATGATCTTTGAGAAGAAGTCACTACGTGTAATAATACCCCTAGATCCCGCTGAGGGATTGCACTATACGAAACCAGTCTGCGACTATGAGAGTGATGATGATTTGGACTACATATACAAGATAACAACACAAGACCAAGACTGGGTGAATCCCACCATAGATGGGCAGCTTACATTAGAGCACAAGATTTCCCGCACTTCAGATTCCAACGAAGAAGTAGAACGATGGTAGAATCTGTTACATGAAGTAACTACATTGAATTGCAACATGATGGCCCAGTCGCTATGCTGTGTCTTGATAGAAGAAAGGAATCTGCCTACTTATGATGGCCTAAATGAGGTAGATACATTCTTGGATGCATTTGAAAGGGAGGTGCCATAAAAGGAAGCTTTGATGATGGGAGTGAATGTAGGGGAATGATGTGAACATGATTTGGGAAGGCTAAGATGTGACTGACAGATAAGTATGATGGGCAGGATGATCCACACGTGCATCTGGCCAAGTATGCAAGCCTATGGGGAAAGGCCACAACCTGAGTGGGTGCACCTATTTTGTCATACCGTATATGTTATACCAATGAACTGGTATATAGAAACAAAGCTCTGCCATGGGACAGGTGAATGGGATATCCTACACGAAGGATTTATGATAACCTTTAGTTTTGAGGATGGGTGGGATAGTATTGATGAAGCGCTACAAGAGGTAAAAGCAGCCATCTTTAGGATACCACAGGAGTCTTTATACCTATTCAGCCTGAATGGGCTATTCAGCTAAGTCACGCACTAGAATGTTATAATGTAACTACTGAAGAGGAGGATGAGGATGTGTAGAATATTAACATTCTAGAAATAGAAGGCCACTGCGAGGTTCAAGGACCATAGATTGAGAAGCTTAATATAACCGTGCTGGTGAAAACTAAGCAAGTGAACATTTTCATGGAGGTAGAAACAAAATTCATGAAGATCAAAGACTACTGGGACAATACGATGGTGGATAAGGTCACTGAATTACTTTGTGAATATCAGGACTTATTCCCAACTAAGTTCATGGATTTTAAAGGAATCATCGAAGATCTAGGAGTGACGAAGATCACGTTAAAGCCTGAAGCGAAGCTAGTTAAGGAAAGGCCTTACCGCTTAAATCCAAAATACAAGGAGAAGGTTGGTGTAGAACTAGAAAAAATTCTCGCAATAGGCATCATTGAGCCTATGGAAGAATCTCATTGGGTAAGCCCAATGGTGGTGCAAGAGAAGAAGAAGAAGGATGACATAAGGATATGTGTGGATCTCAAAAAATTGAATGACGCTTGTGTGCATGATCCATTCCCAACTCTGTTCACGGATGATGTGTTGGACAATGTAGGTGGTCAAGAAGCATATTCTTTCACTAATGGGTTCTCGAGGTACCACCATATCAAAATCGTGCTAGAGAATAGGAGCAATAAAACCTTTGTGACTGAGTGTGGTTGCTTTCCATATATTGTCCTGCTATTTGGATTGAAGAATATGCCTATTATCTTTTCGTGCATGGTTGTTGCGGAATTCAAGGAGTATATTCATAAGTTCTTGGAGGTCTATTTTGATGACTAGACTTTCTTTTGGCTAGTTAAGTGCCATGTAGTGATCTTGCACTCAATGCTAAATACCTATTGAAGATACCAAATCATGCTCAACATCAAGAAGTGTCTGTTTCTCATTCCTTTTGGGAACCTATTGGGGCATGTGGTTTGCAGAAAAGGGCTGATGGTAGACCCCACCAAGATCGCAGTGATTCTGAACTTGGAAGCACTAAGAAGTGTGAAACAAATGTGCACTACTCTGGGACATACGGGGTATTACAGAAAGTTTATCAAAGGCTATGCCCAGATCAACATGTTGATGGAAAAATAGTTGAAGAAGGATGTCATGTTCTGCTGGAACAATGACTGTAAGAAAATATTGGATATATTGAAAGAAAAGATGGTTATTGTGCCAATTCTAGTCTCCTTGAACTGGAAAAAAGAGTTCCATGTACATGTTGATGCATTGTGTATAGCGTTGGGGACAATACTAACACAGGATGGTGGAGAAAGCTTGGATCACCCTATTGCATTTGCAAGCTGCAAGTTATCCAAAGCAGAGAAGAATTATTCCACCACTGAGCGCAAAGGGCTAGCTATGGTGTATGCGCTCTAGAAATACCAACACTACTTGCTAGGCCGCCACTTTAATATGTATATAGATCACTCCACACTAAAGTACTGAGTCAATAAGCCTGTGTTGGGGTAAGAATTGGCAGATGGATTGTATTGTTCCAAGAATATGATTTTGAAGTTATTGTGAAGTTTGGATGATTGAACATGGGACTAGATCACTTGTCACACATCGAGACAAGAGAGGAACCTACTAGTTTGGAGGAAAGATTACTTGACACACAACTCTTTACTGTGCACATAGAGGATGGATATTTCAAAGACATAATACACTTTATAACAACTGGAAGTACATCAGAAGGATACTCTGTCCAGCAGAAGAAGGAATTAGTGATACACGCGGTGGATTTCTCTGTCATTGCTGGGCATCTATACAAGATGGGGAATGATGAAATACTACAAAGGTATGTACCTGAGTTTGAACGAAGCAACATCGTCATGGACACTCATGGGGGTGCCACAAGAGGACATTATGCAGGAAGAGCAACTGCGTAGAAGATTCTATGTGCATTGTTGTGGTGACCAACCCTTCATCAGGATTCAAAAGAATATTACAAGGCATGTGATGTATGTCAGTGACATGAAGGCCATCGTGGAGGGATGAAATGCCTTTGAATCTACAAATGGCATTGCAACCTTTCAAAAAGTGGGCAATAGATTTTGTAGGACCCATTAAACCTCAAGAAAATATAGGCACGAGGTATATTATCACTTGGACGGAGTATCTAACTCGTTGGGGAAAAGCACAGCTGGTGAAGGATTGCACAGGCATGACTACCGTGAAGCTTCTATTTGAACATGTATTGATGTGATTTGGATGTCCGAAGATCTTGATGAGAAATCACAGTACACACTTCCTGAATGAGACGTATAGCACACCAATGGAGGAATTTCAGGTGTATCACCAGACGAGCACACCTTATCACCCACAGGCGAACGGGACAGTGGAGGCATTCAACAAAGTGATTGAAAACATGTTGACCAAGGTATGAAATGCACAATAAAGTGATTGGGACCTATGCATACCTGCAGTTTTACGGGCTTATTGAGCGACATGCAAGAAACTAATGGGACAAACACCTTTTAGGCTTGTCTACGGAGTGGAAGCCGCAATTCCTATGGAATACATCATGCCTAGACTACGCATAGAAATGCTCATAGGTATGATGGATCGCGGAGCCCTGGAGTAGAGGCTCACGTAGTTGGATGAACTTGAAGAAGAATGATTTTTGGTTGGATTTCACTAGCAGGTCCAAAAAAAACATGGAAAGGCATGGCACGACCAACACATCAAGTTGCACACATTCAAGGTAAACGATCTAGTGTTGTTGTATGATAGGAAGTTTAATAATTCCTAAGGAAGTTCCAGATGCACTGGTTAGGGTCGTATATTATTAAGGGGATTACTAATAGAGGCATGGTACAACTGGTCAAGTTAAATGGAGAACCCTTCCCAGGAAAGGTGAATGGCAGTTGCTTGAAGCCATACACCGATGATTCGATGATGAGACTATATGGAAGTAGCACAGTCTTAGCGCTTCAAGTAGTTGAAAGGAGGCACAAGTCTATAAAATACACTGCTTGGGAGTTACACGATGTCAGGATTGCGTGTAGTAGCAAAGTGTCACAGGGTTCGTGACAACGCGAAGATAGCTACACTGGCATGTAGGTCTATGGAAAAGTGACTGTTAAATTCATTATTCATGATTTGATGCTTGGTTTGAAGCCAAATGGAGTGGGAGGAAGGCATTTAAGACAAACTTTATGGGCTAGATTATTGAAAATCTACCACCAATCTAGCATTAATGGACCAAATGTGCAAGAAATGGTCAAATTCAAATTCAAAAGGCGATATAAATTCCAAGTGGTTGTCCAACAAACAACACTTGGCAATTTGAGAACTGAGTTGTTGCGCACTCAAGTATTCATGAACTGAGACTTATTCGAAACTATGAAAGTGAATTTGTTATTTGAGAAACTACCAAAGACACTGAAAGAACTATGGAGTAGCGCTATGTTAGCACTCGAAGAAGCCATGGACACAGGAGTAGTGACAGTCAAGGAAGTCACGTAGGAAATTGCAGAAGTGGAAGCCCCAGAGAGTGCTAGAATAATCATTGTGGTCCCTAAATCACCCCGAACACCGAGACCCAAGAAATATAAGCAGGCCATGATCACGGTGCACGTCTCACCCCTAAATCCACTGAGGACCAAGCTCACATTGAAAGAAAAGGGGAAGGCTATTAATTTGGAGGCCGATGAGGAGGAAGAGTTTGAAGAAATCCTAGTGGAGGAGGAGGATGTCGAGATGGACGTTGAAACCGAGGGTGCGGACCCTATTACTAGCTACCTGAATATGTGTCTCTGCACAAGGGTAAATCCAAGGTGCCAAAGGATATAGATGAGAGCAATAACTCTCTGTAAACTTCGTTTCTCTGAGTCGATATTATTTTTGGGTGAGCGCACTCGGGACAGGTTCTCGTGTTGAAGTTTGAATATTTGGACCTCGTAGACCACAAGAAGTTCCTTCATTTAGCGATTGTGAAGCTAATGTGCCAGAAGATGGATGTGACGAATGGAATGATTGAATTGGAGCTACGAAAATGGCTCAGAGGTGTCGAGAATGCAAGGTTGCTAAACCTTTTATAGGTGTCGCATTACCACCATGCCCTAATAACCATTTTCGTCATCAGGCAGCTGCTCTGCTTGGTGCATGATGGGTGCTTATTGTTGGAGGAGCCCATCCCCATCACAAACCATTTGATTCACTGAATTACATGGCTACCTTGCTCCAGGGAGGATCCAACAAAAATTTCAAAGGGAAAAGGTGGCGAGTTGGCCCTCGCGGAGGCAATGAAAAAGAAGTTTAAGTTGGAGAAGAAGAAGCGAGGGTATGCCATCTCCAACATCAATAACCCTGCAGTCAAGGTCGCGACACAAATATTGGTAGGGAAGGTGATGTGGAAGTACTGCATAGATGAGGTGCTTGCACCAGTGGTTGCACTAGTGGTGCAATGCGCAGAAGGAGTGCAGTTCAACTAGGTGAACTACCTATGCGGCGAGTTCCTCGTGAATTGTAACGAGGCATAGGAGCAGCACAAAACATTTTATAATGCATGGCTCCTATTCTCAATTGTACTGGTGGCATGGGAGCTGCACAAAGCTAGCTAGTTCCCTTCGGTCGCATCAAACCTTCTAGAGGTATCGAAGTACGCTTCGCTGTGGGTGACCAGGGACGCATAGAGGATAAAGGAGAGCAAGATATTTTGGATGCTAATGGAGATGAATATCTGGATGGGGATCAATCGCAAGCCATGGTTATCACCCATAGTCTACAATCATTTGCAAAGATTTGCAAAGTTCAAAGCAGATTTCCACTATGTCTTCATCAAGGTGTGGAAGGACCTTACGAAGACATGGCATGATTTACTATATTTGGTGACTGATGGTGTGATGTTCACAATACTTGAGTCTTGGACGTTGGAGTGGCACACTCCAGCTAGCTCCACAGTGGAAATAGAGAAGTCCTCTGTGCAGCACAAGAAGGAAGAGATAAAACTTTGGATGGCATGGTTGGTGGAAAAGCGCAAGAAAGAAAAAGAAGCAGCTAAGGCCCAAGTAGTGCACGATGCTGCGAAGTTGGTGGAGCAGCAGAAAATAGCAGAAGAATAGCGTGAAGGATAGAAGTCACCTTCTCTCGAACCAGAGATAGACACACAACAAGGTGGCACAGACCCATAGACAACATCCACCCAACTCAAGTATTCGTGACCAAGAGAGTAGATAGAGCCGTGAAAGAAGACAAAGGCATCAAAGACTTCTCTTGACCCAATCACCCTCACTAAGGGGGATTTGTATGATATCGACAAAACGGTGAGGGATGTCATCGCGGAGGCCCTCAAGTAGTTTGAGGAAAAACAACAGTTGGTGTTGGGGGATCTTAGGATAGAGTTATAGGAGTTGCAGGTATGCACTCCACAGGCTAACATAGTGTCCACCAGCCTCGCGGTTGGCACATTAGATGCCAAGGAAATGTTGCGCACAAGGGTGACCAACATGATAGTGCTACCAGATGGGGCACTGAATACAAAGAAGGAGGCCGATAAGGCCAGGGTTAGTAGTTTGAAAGATGTCAGATTAAATATGGCCATGCTCCCTCGAGAGACGCTCTATCTCGTGAAGGATGGAGTCACTGTAGAAATTAGAGCCAGGGAGAGTCGCGCATTGTAGGTGATGAGTGAGCAACGCATCAACATTTAATAGTTGGGACTATAGCGCAATGAGGCAGTCGAGCAGAATCAATAGATTATGCAGGTGATAGAGGAAGCCTGCCAAATGGTCCCAGAGTTGGACATTTACACAGAAGAACCGATGGAGGCGCGTGTCCACAAATTGGCCAGAGGGGTGCATGACGCTAGAGAATAGATGGCCAGGGTTCAGCTATAGCTAAACTTGCAGATCGTAGAACTGAAGTTGAAGGCTCAGTCTTCAACTCTGCCAGAAATCAGGGAATAATGAACCACTGCTGTTACAGCAACAACAATGGTGGTTGACAACACAGTGGTAGAATGCATGCAACTATTCAAGCAGTCATTCTAGGTCCTAACTACCCTGCAGGAGGACCTGAATGTAGAGCATCTAGAGACAGAGGCACGTGAGCTACAACAAAAATATGACAAATTAAAAGGGACCACACAGATGGTTTCCCTTACACAGAGGCTTGCAAGGATGCATCATGCAAAGGCACTCAAGGAATAGGTGGATGCCACTTGGCATAAGGAAGCAATCTTAAAAGCATTCCTACAACCGTGGATCAATGAGGCATATACAATTATAGCCTGCATTGAAGCAAAGCTTGCGCAACTGCAAGCAACTCAGCAGAGGATTTAGGGCAATAGTTCAGCAGCAGCGGTCACCAAACAACACATGGAGGAAGTTCAACAAGTAGTTGCTCAGTGCACTGTCAAAGTTGCAGCGATCCAAACAGTGCTGGGAGGTCTTCACACTAAGATCTCCACACCTGCAGAGTGACTCAAGGGCGAGTCACGATGTTTGTGTTGGGGGCTTGTTGGGCACGACATCCCCCAAGGGTAGTTTTGGGGCTTATAGCCTAGATTTTGGTCCAATTTTGTAATTCTAATGTGAAGACTCTACATTTTGTGGTTGTGGAGCATGTAGTTGTTGGAGATTCATAGGGTTGTCTAACGTAATGTAGGTTGTAAAATATCTACCCATGGTCTGTGAACCATGGGATTGTATAAATAGAGTGAAGCTCTAAGTAGTCAAAAGGATCTAATCTAATATCGAAGGAAGAATCAATGAAAATGTATGCAAGATAGCTCTGAAGTGTAAGTCTAAGTCTTGGGTAGTAGCGTAGGAAGAGGCTTTGCAGCTGAGTGTGCAGAGGCCTAGAAGTCCATAGCTGAGTGCGCGAACCCCCGTAGCTAAGTGCTCAGGGCGAGTCGAGTCTCTAATCATATGGAAGTATTAATAAAGAGAAGTTTCCTATAAATTCTACATCTTGTTTTCTATTTATGCATCTATTATATTGGGTATGAATTTCATTTCTAATGATTATGTGATGCAAAAATGTGTATAGTTGTATTGGTTAAGTGAATGCAAGTAATAACATCTATTTACACGAAGCTAACTAAGATCTGATAATAAGATAAGTAAGTTACTTAGCCTATTTTGGGAAATATCGCAGTTTGCTACCCCAGTAGCACGAAAGGACTTCAGCCCCTGGTTAGGGCTGTGCGAAAGCCAATTGTACCACTTTACGAAGGTACTAAAGGATAGAGTAGAGAGCGAAGCTACCTATGCAAAGGTAGGAATAGTTGGAATAAAACAACATCATACCATCTCAAGGGTGCAGAAACTTGGTTCCAGCATCCCCCCATACTACTTCGAGTAAGACTTTAGTCCATGCTCCACAAGTTGATGCCGAAATGGCTAGTAGTGTAGGGATTTGTTTGGCTAACTAACACTGAACCTAGGTTAGGCCCCTCAAGCCAACAAGAGGCAACTAGGAGGCCTTGGGAGGTGGATTCATATGGATTGGCTGGGATGGCAACAAAAGGGTGCTGAGGAGCTGGCTGTTGATTGGATGTACCAGATTAATTGAGAGTAACTCGTGATGCTTGTAACATGCAAAAACTCAAAGAGTTAGACTCTGAGATGAGAGGAGGAGGACTAGGGAAAGGACCCAACAATGATGAATATTTGTAGACTCCGGGTGAGACACTGGTGAGAGGGGTTGAAGACTACTTATCTGATATTGATGAGATAATGGACTCGGGGGAGGTAATGGATGTCGGCTCGTAGTATGTCAACTGATTGATGGTAACGAACTTCCCTTCATGGGGAAGCACATCTTATGGAAAACCATAGGTATGGCGGCTGAAATGGCATATATGTAACAACAACCTAAGATATTTTTGTAATCTAAAGGGGCACCAATAAACTCAATGTTTACATGGACAGTCTTGCTCGCAAGAGTCACTGGACAATTTTGGTACATGCCAAGAGCCTAGGAGGAATGACTATCCTGAGCATGCAAAGTGATGGTGGTCGAGGACAAATCAAGTGACTTAAGATGTTTCCAAATGATAGTGAACAACACACAGCTAGATGCACCTTCATCAATAATGCATCATGAGATGATGGCATTACGAACTCAGACTAGTATCTGGAAAGAAAGAAATGAAGGTAATGGGTGATGTTTTGATGTATCAACTAGGAATATAATAAAATGATCATTAGAAGGATCTACTATGCCTAAAGTGGTTAGTAGATATTTATTTTGAGATGGGCATTAGTAGAGTACCTCCAGTGTCAACATGGTGATAGGTGATTGCACCAAGTCATCTACTATACTATATGTATGGGCAGCTTAGTTAGGAGTCGCATTATGGTGTAATGGTCCCTTGGGGATCTTAGGAATTGCCTCAAATTTAGGCTGAGGGATCTGTAGCAGACCATTTTGTGTCATAAGAGGCCCAGTAGATGCTTTGGTTTTTGAATTAGTGGAAAACGAAGTTGATGGCTTGTCATATTGATGCGACCAAGTTTGCAGGTTGATATCAGAGGTATTAACCTCATCAAAATTCATCATAAGTATCTGGTAGTCACCAGGACCAGGAGGTTGGGGGGGATGGGCTACTTGACCTAGTTGAGGTTGAGTAGCAACAAATCCTTGCGGAGAGAAAGAATTTGTAAGCACTTCCAGTTGAGATGGTGCAGGATTCTGAGGTGATTGCTGGATTGGTGGTTGACTTCGAGAAGCTGCTTGAGCTTCCCACATTTAGCGCATCTGGGGTAAGAGGGGATACTCATGTGCATAATGGCCATGTACACCACAACATGCACAAGGGTTGTTCATATGAATAACCTTTTTCTACATTGGATGACTGCCCTATTGTTAGTTTTCAGTGTCAGGTTGGTTCCCCTGGGGTTCACTAGATTGATTACCTTGATTACCCTGGTTACCCTGGTTACCTTTACCCTTATTTTTTTCTTTGAAATTTTGGGATTGGTCGCACTCTATTGTGAAAATACTTGATCTTGAGGGGGTGGTGGCCACTGGGGTTGAGGATGCATGGGAGGTTGTGACACTACTTCTTGAGGGGCTCGAGTGCTCAAATGTGCATAGGGAGTAGCAACGGTTTGGTAGAGAGGTTGAGCATTGGCTGGCCCTGAAAACATGTTTCTAGCAGGAGGGGCATAAGTGTTGGAGGAACTGGTGCCCCTTGTAGATAGCCATAACTTTTTTGAGTATATGGCGAAGGGTGTGAAAGGATTCCAATGATATTGGTGCTGATGTGAGATGCCCCTGGTGCATTAGCACCTCTAGGATGGGGAAGGTCTCGAATGACAGTATAGACATAACCAGATTGCCCATAAATCAGGTCATATATCAAAGTGGTTTGGAGAGTATCTTCCTTTGTCTGAGGGAAATGGGACACGACATGTTTTCCAATGTGTGATAAAAGGCTCCTAAGAAACCAATCAAGATAGATACGGTCTTTGAAGGGTGAGGCATGACATGTGCTCCTCCTTTTATGCCATTCCTGAACATGATTGGAAAGGCGAGTGGTAGAGGACTGACGCAATGAGGTCAATAGCTCCATACCAGTTTCCTATTAGAGAGGTAACTGAAAATATGAGAGGAATTCTTTAGAAAGTGTCGTGAAAATGGAATTAGATGCAGTAGATTGATCTACATACCATTTTGCAGCATCTCCAGTGAGCGTGCATTGGAACAACCGAAGATGAATGGAGTCATCGGTAATGGAATTGGATGAAAACCACATGTTGAAGGAGTAGACATGATTGGAAGGGTCCTCTCTAGCATTACCCTCAAACTTTGGGATGTCAAAGGGAAGCTTAGTCGGAATAGTAGGCCAACCAGTATGGTGGTGTATAGGATCATTTATCAACTGGCTCATATCTGAAAGACTTAACCCAACTATAAAAGGGAGCATGGGGGCTATCGAAATGGTTCCTGAGACTATTCTGCTAGATGTGACCACTGGAGTAGAATCTGAGCTAGCATTAGGTTGGGTAATTTCACCAGCTATGGGTCCAGACATGGTGATGATATGTGGTGAAGGAGATTTGGAATCAAATGAGGAATTAGATGAACCAGGAAAAGAGTTGGTATGGGGACTTGGGGGACTATGAACTCGAACCCTGTGAGGAGGAGTAATATTCCCAAGAGGAACCTGGGGATGAAGGCCTAAGATTCTCCTCGACAAACACCTTGGTGGTGTAATGGTGGTAAGACACAAGTGACATAGAAATGGTGAAGGGAGACCAACAATATGCTTTTGTCTCTGTGTGGGGAGATAAATTAATTATATTAAGTATTGGCCTGGTAGTGTAAACCAAGAACCCTTCGCTTAAGGTGTGCTTGTGTGTGAAAGTGTGTTTATTAATTAATCCCAAATTGTGTTTGAAAAAAAAAAAATTATTGTTGAAAATGAACTGAAATTAAAAGCAAAAAATGAACAGAAAATCAATTAACTAAACCCCACCCAAACTGGGTTTGCAAACATTGTGCTGGTTGGTGGTGAAATCAACTGAAAACACACTAAAAAGGTCAAGATATCTAAGTGTTGGTGTGATTGGGATAAAATGGCACTAGGCTACTAGAATGTGGTGCAACAACAACAAAAAACTAGAGAGGAAGATGGATGTAAAAAGATAGGGAGATGGGTGTAAAACCTATGGCAATCGATGGGACCCTAAGGTAATTGACCAAACAAGGTTTTAAAAGGAAACATTGGATGGAAACAACCTATCTTTTAAGATGTGATACAGAAGGGTACAAATCTAGAAAATATGGATGAAAGTGCTATAGAAACTTAGACTTCTTACTCAGATAAATTTCTCCTATAAAGGTGGAAGCATACTAGAAGCCCTAAGGGGATAAATTCCACTTCGACGGGTAAATTAGAGTATATCAAGGCCTAAGTGGGATACGACAGTGGTCAACCAACCCAGAAGATAGCTCTTGGAAAAGCCCAGAAACAGATCCAAAAAAATTCTGGAAACCCTAAAAATCGTAGGTACTAACCTCATTTGAGGGGAATCACACTTTTTGCGCTGAAATGTATGCTCTGGACCTCCAAATCGCACTTTAAGGGTAGAAAAATGTGATTTCTGTTCCTTGATTCCTGGTTGCCGAGTTAGAAAAAATTTCCGTCTTTGTCATAGCTGGTTCCTGTGAATTGCGAAAAAGACCAGAAAACTTCTGGAAGTTAGAAATTTTACAGATCTAGGGTTAGAAAGCTAGTAAACAACATTAAGAGATTAAAAAAAGGAGAAATGCTAAGCTGAAAACTGAAGGTCACATAGGTTTCTGGATATGAAGTAAAAACCTAGAGGAGTCGCCAAGTTTGTTATAGTGTTTTCTCCTCGAATATGTACAAAAGGAAAGCACTTAAGACTGTGGATGAATAACAATATCAAAAATATAAATGGCTTCTAAACATTATAGATCTGCAACAACTAATAAAAACAAAACTTGCCAAAATCCTGATTTATGCCACAATCATAGTTAAACAATGAAATGAAATAGTAATAATAACACCAATAATCCAATGGAAACTAAATATACAAAGAATAAATTTTATTATAACACCTTGTTGCGGCCTCAAAATTCTATTGCCAAAACATGGGTGATAACCACCCAGTCCAGACCTTCAGACAACTCCTTTTCCATTTAAAGTAGTGGCTCTAACTAGGGATAAGGGGACTAGTTTCCTAGTGTGGGTTTTAAGATGAGAGTGGGTGGTTTATGAGTGATTTGTAGTACAATAATGATAATCTAAGTGACCTATTCTACAATGCAATTTCTCTAACTAGCTTATTCTAATATAAACCAAGGTGTTCTTGTATGATATGTGATCTACAAGGATATCTATTTAGCATGTGATAATAAAGATTGAACACAACTAAAGAAAGACGGTAATGTAAAAGATAATTCCTTTGACTAAATAGTTAGTCAAAGGAATTTATAAAATATATCGCATATATGAGTTATATATGAAAATCACAACTTCAACTAGGCATCATACAAAAGTACAATTAACATTGAACATAAATAATAAATCTCACATATAATCCATGAAATTCAAGTTTTTCCACTAATTAAATGTAAAAATAATCAATCATACATGATAATAGTACCATATGTGTGAAGTCCTGCTCATTTGACAAATGACATACACCAACTTCTTTCTTCAAATCCAATTGTCTCCCAAGGATACAAAAGTGCATCAACAAAGGAAAGTAGTGTGATATCTAAAAGAAATGATCATGTTCCATCATTTCACCAAAGCATTCACAAACTTACAATAGTGCATTCTTTGCAAATGTTTTTGATAAAATTTTGGACCCTTCTCTAAATGCATGAGAAGGGTATAAATACTACTCTAACTAAAAGTGAAAAAATAGATTATACAAAATTTGAGGAGGTTTCAAACGACCTTCCTCTTAACTAGGTAACTAACTCCAAAAATAAACAGAGGCTAAATAAACAAAACTAAGAGGATGACTTGTTATCTTCCAGCTTGTCCTTTAAGTGGAAAATATCAGTCATTGGTTGGATTTGAGGAGATCACTCGAAATGAGTCCCGAGTTGTCCGGTGAAGATTGCATCGGTGAGCAGTGGAAACATCCTTTGATTCATGTGAAGGGAATAGTTAAGAGTCATAATATAGCTATGTGGCCTAACCAGATACTGCCAATACAACTCCCAGTTGGTCATGGTCAGTTTCACAGTTGCCTCTCTTTGATTCCCCGCCTTTTCTTGCCAGTATTTATACAGAGCAATTAAATCATGCATTTCTTTCGTATTGCCTTCCTTGATGAGATTGGTGGCGAATATGATGTAGTTCACTGCTTTGATGAGTTCTTTGATACTCCAGCTAACATTGCGACTGCTAGCTTAGCCTATTTGATTTTGGCATCCCAATCTATAAAGAGAATGTCTTTATGAGTTTCTTAAATCTCAGGTAGATTGGCCTTCTTTCCATCTTCTGTTTCCTGCCACTCAATGAACTCAGAGATTTTGGTGTTTAAATCATTAAACACCATTCTCTAGTCAATTGCCTTGTCTATCAGCTAGTTGCTAGTAGTTAGATAGGGAGTAACATGCGACATCTTTTGGAAAAAATACTTGTGCTGTCTCACCAGAAGGGAATTCAATTCCAAGGCCTCTTTGATGAACTCCTCAGTGGTGGGAACATCGTTGTATCTTTCCATGGATTGTTTCATTTCTTGGAGTTGCATGTTTCTGGCCGATATATTGGCCTTATGGCTAATTTTTAGGACCTCCATGTCTTGTTGTAATTGCTTTAGTTGTCCCACCACCTGCCTATTTGCGCTTGCTTTCTTTTCCTCGAGCTCTTGTTCGAGCTGCACAATTCTCTCCTGTTTCTCCCTTAGCAGAGTAGAGACCTTAGTGGCCTTCTCCATAGTGGTTGATGTATATGCTCCTGTGAACTGTGATAGTCTAGTCAAGTTCTTAGCTGGATTGAAAGGAATTTCCTTCCAGACAACATCCATGGGCTCATTTCCAGGTGGAAATGTAGGTGCATCTACCCTTTGTTGGGTTGTGTTATATTTTTGGACCCTTGGTTGGGCGAACCTACCTATGGTTTTCAGTCCATGGTATTGGATGCTTCAGCATGTGTGTATATGTATTGTAACAATGAAAGGAATATAATGAAAAAGGTCAAGCTGATAGTCCTGGTTTTGGGATCAAGTGGAAAATCTCTATGTATATGTGTTTTATGTGTTATTCTCTCACATTGTTTATTTTCTATGTTTTAGAATTCGTATACAGGTAATTTCTATATAGGGTTAAAACCTACACCCTTATCATTTTCCATTGCCTTCTAACTATAGCCTCGTGGAGAGGGCTATAGAACACATCAAGTGGAGGTATTTTATTCACTCTGAGAACAATTTGAGATGTGGGTAGAGTATGGATAATTTCAGTATGTTGGGATTTTGTTGCTTGTTTCTTCGTAGGTGTATATTGTCTGTCAACAGACTTTGGATTTGTATCTTTATGAACATGCAGAGGAGTTTTGAATTCCTCTATTTCTTGGGCATTTGAGGCTTTGCGAGAGCCTTGCAATTTTTGATAGAACTGATCCCACTCCTCCTCCAAACTACTGCCTTTGGTTTCTGAACCAATTTTTGTAGCTGGGGTGCTCATCACTTGTTTCTTAGCTGACTTTTTGTTGGACTCAGCTATGTTGTCGGTATCTTGGGGCTTCCTTGTGTCTGGTGTCTTCTTAGTCTTTACATGAGAGTCTATTTGAGAGCTAGGGTCTCCACTATCAACAATGATGCTTGGAGTAGGCTTATCCTCATGTTTTAATAGATGCATTGGGATCACCCAGAGCCTCTCATCTCTAAATTCCTGAAATATTTAAAAATATTCTAGTTTTAGATTCACTTTTTCCCATTCTCGTGCTTGTTCGAAGGATACAACTGAATATAACAAATGCTCAAAATGATTATCATCATGATTGTATGGCTTGAGTTTAACTCCAGTATTGACATTGTATGCCACTTTGTTTGGATCAGGTTGTCTCTTAGGCAATGTATGAAGCCTGAGGGCTTCCATATGTGTTGATTCCTTAGTGGCATGAACAAAATTGGCTAAAGTAAAAGAACCACATTTGGAAGGGAAAATGGGCCATAATGACTTCTTGCCATCTTTGAGAACTTTAGTTAGGCCCTTTCCCATAGTGTAGTAGGAAATCTCTCTTGCTAATAACTTATCAGAAAGATATAAAGGAAGGACATGTGGATCAGTTGTGCTACCAAAAACCCTAATATAGGTGAACCATTCTTCAATAAAATACTTGCCAACAGTAAGCAGGTTTTCTGCAGCTTCTTGGGAAAACCTAGGGGTTTTCTTGTTGAAAATCATTTAATGTAGGGGCAACACAACAACATGGAATATCTTATAGAAGTGAGGTATGTAATGTGACTCCCATATTTGTTTATTATTGAGATGGATTGGGTAAGGATCTTGTAAGGTACATTTCCAGCCCACGGTTGGAAATGTTGTGCAAAAACAAATAACATCCATAATATAGGCACTAAAATAGAAGGGAGGGAGGTTATCTGAAAAGGAGGCTTTCTTTTGTCGATATTCGGTAATGGTGGTGGCTATGTTGTCAGATAGGATGGAATGCTAGTTCATGATGTGGAAATTAACAAAAACATCAATCAGAGAAATCTTTTCAATTGAAAACTTAGTATTATTGGGTAGCCCATAAAATCTACATAACATGGTTGTTGCATAGTTGTAGGGGTTTGCCAAAGAGGCTATAGTATACATACTTGATTTGTCATACTTGAATTTGTTTTCCAACACCCTCCAACCTTGAATTATCTTGAATGGGTCTGGATTCTTCTTTGCGAAGCTAGCCACAAATGTACTATTGTAAATATCTTGGGGATCAGGTATGTGGTACATCTTCTTCAAATCCTCTCCTTTGAACAACCCTATGAGCTCCATCTTTGAATTCTAGAACTGCTTAAACAAGGTTTTTAATCACACATCTGATCATATCTATATAGGGGAGTATTTTAGCCCTTGCTCCTATCCTATGAAGGAATGAATAGGAATCATCTCTACATTGAAGTTCTGAAGGAATTTTTGAGTTAGTTGTTGCTTTCATAATAGTTATTTTAGGACGCTCATGCTCCAACGTATTGTAAATTACTTCCCAAGATGTTGCGCCTCTGGCAGCATCACAAGCTGTATCAGTAAATATAGGATCCATCTCTGTAAACTCAGCGTCAACAATGGTCTGTTTGCTCTGTTTCTGCATCACCTTTCTTAGGGACATGTATTTTGTTTCTTTTATGAAATAGACAAGATATATCAGCGCAAATTATATCTAGTAATTAATATTGAAAACTTTTGTGAAATGACTTTGGATCATGAGATAGGTTTTAATGAGATACTCGATTATAACTACTCATAACCAGGAAAATGATTATCCTTCCTTGAGCCGCTAAATATTTAATAACCTGTCAACTTGTTTGTTTTAACATTTAAAATTTAATTATTCCACACATTTTACCAAAATTCGTGCATCGTGGTCTTAGAAGGGATACAATATAACATTACTAGATGTATTAAGTGAAATGTGATTGTGGAGATCAGAATATCAAATTTCGCAAATCGTTTGTCGTTTTTCTAATGACATGGTTAGGTTTCTTGTGAACTATCAAAATTATGAAATGCAATTGCAAAATGAAAAGGTGATTGTATCGTAGTGGGAGACCTAATCGCATATTGCACTTTTGTAGAAGTTTTTTAACATGGTCATGTGGAAAAGTACGATTTGCGATTTGTGATATGGATTTCATCCTTAGTTAGTTTTGCAAGGTTTTTCTAGGAATTTTCTTAGAGTTAGAGTTTTATTATCCTAAGCCTAAAAAATTAAAAGGGTCCCCATTTACAACTCTAATCCTAGCTATTGTTTGTGTTGAAGCCCCGAAAATCGGGTCGACAACAAGGGGGATACCCACCTGGTCTGGACCTTGGTTAGCAGCTCCTTATCCGTTTGGTATAGTGGGTCTGACTGGGGATAACGGGACCAGTTTCCCGATCTTGGGTGTGTGTGTGTGTAGAGTTGAACTATGCTGATCTAAGAGTATTTAAAAGTTGATCTAATTCAGATTCTTTAACTTTACTCTATGCTATTGTAATCTAGTGAGAAACAACACATCAAATCTATCCTAACCCGGGATTGTATATCTTCCATTATGCGATCTAAAAAGATTTCTAACAATAACTGGTAATAAAGATCATTCAACTATTATAAGAATAGAAATCATTAAAGATAAACCATTTTTCATAAGAAGTTAGGCAAAACAGTTGTGAACATCATATCGCATAATAAGCCATTCATATGTCAAACATAAACAATATGAATCCACCCTACAAAAGTGCCAAATGATAACCCATACATTCATGCAGTAACATATAAACAACTGAAACTATAAATCACTTAAAGAATATGAGCAGGAATTGCCAAGAGATAAAAGTACCATTTATGACTAGTTCTACCCATAAATTTCAAGCAAAAAACGATCTATCTCTACTTGTTCTAAAATCTACCAAGAGTACAAAAGTGCAACATCAGTAGCAGATATCAAAATGCAAGTAAAAGTAAATCTCGATCCATCCATTCATCAAAACCTCCTCTGAGGGTGCAGAAGTGCATGTTCTGAGGATAAGTTTTTAACAAATCTCTGGACCCTTCTCTAAATGCATGAGAAGGGTTAAAATACTACTTCCTAATTCTAATAATAGTGTTTTTACAAAATTTTAGGATACGGTTCTCAAATGACCTTCCTTTTTCTAATCTAAATAAAAAGAAACAACAAACTACTAAAAATAAGCTACTTCTGAATTTGGTCCTTAAAACTGCAAGTGTTCATCATGGATTTGAGAAAAGTCGGTTGGCCGACTTCTGCGCTGAGCTGGGCTGCGAAAACAGAATCTATGAGAGCTGGCACTACTTTCTTGGCTGATTTTATGATGCATTTCACAGTCATCCATTGACTGTGTGGCTTGACTAAGTATGCCCAGTAACACTCCCAATTCAACCTGTTCAATGCCTGGATCGCCTTTCCCTTTTCCTGTGCCTTCTGCTTCCATTCTGCTTCCATTCGTGACTTGTTTGGTAGGTATCCCGGGGTGGTTTCTGTGATTAAGTTGGCTCTGTGTAAATTCTCATTTATGCAGTCGATAAGAACGCTTGCCTGTGTTGCCGCTGTCTCCGCCGCCTGTTATGCCTGCCTGATTTGATCGTCCCATTTGTTAAAGAGCAATTCTTTATGGCTTTCATTTATTCTAGGTGCATTTGCTCTCTTCCATTCCTCTCCATCCTGCCAAGCTAGATACTCTATCACTCATCTGTCAACCTGGTCGTAGTCACTTCGCAAGTTCGTCACTTGATTGGTGAGTTTGTCGCTCAGCTCGCAATAGTGACTCCACTGCGATATTTTACGTCCCAACTCTTCCTGTTGCTGCATAATTTGCTCATTTAAGCCAGTAGACTCTAAAACAAATTCGGCAAGCTTGGGCTCGTCCTTGTGTATTTCTTGTAAAGCTTGCAACTGCTTTCCTTTTTCGTCTAGGCTTCTTTGATAGCTTATCTGCATTTGTTGAAAGTCTTCTTGCAGTTTCTCGAGTTGTTTGGACGCTTCAATACTAGCATTGGCTTGTTGTAGCTGTTGTTGTAGTAGCTGTATTTGGTTTTCTTGTTCCCTCAACAGTTGTTGAACTTCCGATGCCTTGTCGATAGTCGCAGAAGCGTATGCTCTTGCGATCTGAGACAACTTCGTGAGATTTTCTATCGGGTTGTTGTTAGGGTCTTTCCATAAGACATCTAAATGTTCAGCGTCCTGTGACAGCGTATTCTCCAGCTTTCTCTTCTTTCTTTGTCTCCTCACCACTGCTTTGTGTTGGGGACTATAGAATATGTCCAGTGGGGGAATTTCCTCTACACTAAGTAGGAGCTCAGAAGGCGGAGCGATATGAATGTGCTCCGTTTCTGAGACACTACCGACCATGGTCTAAACCATTTCCTGTGTTACCTGTGCATCGCTCACAGGTGTTCTTGGGATTTGCCCTTCAAGGCTGATTAGCTCGTTGAAGTTTTCCCATTCTTTATCGAGCTCTGTTGTGACGAGTGGCGATTTAATGACGGGAGGAGGGACATCTCTTGGTGGGGAGGCGATAACTTGTTGTTGCGACATTGCACTTGACTGAGTTGTATCTTTGGCTATTTCTTCGCCTTTTCCTTGGTCGCTTGCAGACTTTTTAGAACGTTCATGTGTTCCTTGGGCAGCGTCAGATTTGGATTTGGAAGTACTGGAGTTTTCGCTGAGGCTGACACTAGGAGTAGGCTCTCTCGCGAGCAGTCGCAACTTTTCTAGGGGAACACTGGCTAGCCTTCTTTCTCTGAATAAAAAAAATCTTTGGAGGTCATCTAGGGATAACCTCGACCGAGCTTCTCGCAGAACTTCCTGGAATGAAATTTTACTTTGAAACAAATCATCAAATAAATCTTTCTTTCCGGCGAACACTTTTATTCTGACACTTATAGTGAAATCATGGGCAACATTATTTAGGTCAAAAGGCCGAGCGGGGAATTTAAATAGCTGTAGAGACGTCACATTCTCCACTTCAGCGAAAGCGTGTCCTACATCAAACAATGAGAAGGCCCCACAAGCTACAGGAAACTGAGGCCATATGGCCTTCTTCTTGTCTTTTAGCTCTTTGGTCAGGCCGCCTTCTGAGCAAGTCTGATAGGAAATTTCCCTATCCAAAAGCTTGTCGGGGACATATAGAGGTAGGACATGTGGAGGTACAGTGCTCCCAAACACTCTAATATAAGTGAACCATTCTTCCCCGAACCATCTTGCGATGGGGATGATGTATATTTGTGCTTCGGGTGAGCTCCTCGGGGGTTCTTCACCATATATCATCCTATATAGGGGTAAGATGAGCCCGTGGCAAATCTGATAGAAGTGAGGGGAAAACTGGGAATCCCATAATACTTTGTGATAAACATGAATAGGTGCCGGGTCCTGGGTAGTCCATTTCCAACCCATAGTTGGGAATTTAGATACATAGCAAATAGAATCCATAATATAAGTAGATATATAAAAAGGAGGATAGACCCTTTGAGACAAGGATCTCTTAGACCGGTAATTCATAACAGCAGTGTATAGATTATCAGAAAATATCTTGGACCAATCCACTAGATCGGCGTTTGTGGCAGCGTCTATGAGTGGTAGCCATACAAACGAAAATTTATTTATGTCTGGCATCCCAAACAGCCTGCAAAGCATGGCCGCAGCAAAACAATACGGAGAGGTGAGGGAACCAGTGCTGTACATACCATTTTTGTCCCTTTTTAGCGGCTCTTCTCTTCTGGTCCATTCTTTAGTGGTTTCTGCCAGGTTTGGGTTCTCTGCTGCAAATTTCTTGACAAATTGCGTGTTGTAGGTCATCTGAGGCTCAGGAAGATGATACATAAGCTTTAAGTCTTGCGCGGCGAATGATCCTATGAGCCCATGTCCCTGAACTTTGAATTATCTGCCTTGTAACTCTGCATTGTCAAGTATCCACCTGATCATTTCTGTATATGGCAATATCTTGGGTCTAGCTGTTATTCGGTGAAGAAACGAACATGCCAACTCCTCTAAGGATGCCTCGGAAGAGTTTTGTGATCTCGCGGCGCTATCAACCTTCATTACTTTAGGATTTTCTTCCTCCAGCAGCCTATACATGCCTTCCCAGGTCGAAATTCCTGCGTCCCTGTTGCATGCAGTGTCTGTGTACAAGGGTGCCATCTCCTTTGTCTTTTCCTTCGTCTCGGAGCCTTGGGCTTTATGTTTCTTTCCCATTTGCTCCTGCGTTCAGCTTTTGAATCTTCTTATCTCTTAGTTCCTGCATATTACGAGCGAAGTGGAAATGACTGATTGAGAAAGGTGATGGGAGAGTTTTAAATGCAACAGATATACCAAATATGCCACCTTACGTGAAATAATTCTTTAGAAAAGCACACGTCTTCATTTCATTAAATAACTGACAACTAATCCATTTACTATCATTAAAAGGGCATGATTTGGGGTCAGATTATGGTAAGTGGCTTTTCTTTGAATGGCGTGCCCAAAGGATTCGCGATTAAATGATTCATGATTTGCTTACGTTACATTGAAGATCGTGCCATCACAAGTCGCGCTAATCACAAATCGCCAGATCGCAGATTGAGCCATCGCGGCGATCACAACATCGCAGGTCGCAACATTGCGGGTCGTAGAAGTTTGATGTTAGTTAAGCATTGCCAGTTTATTTCTGCGATATGCGATCTTGCGATCGGTGTTATCGCAGATCGGCAGATTTTGAGGTTTTTCCTTATGAACGTTACTTTATTGCGATGCGACGTTAGGCTTAACATGGGGGCTTTGCGCATACCAATATTATAAGGGAATGAAGGCATTTCCTATCTTTTTGTAATGCAATTTTTTAAAGACCTTTACCTTATCGTAGACTTAGGTTAAAAATATTCGAAAGACCTCTCTAAGGTTACGATGGTAACCTTATTTTGAAGAAAGGGAAACTTGATTTTTCTCAAAATTAAACTAAGGGTCCCCATTCATTTAGTATTTTGGAAAAACACTTAAATGAAAAGGGGGGGTTTTTGCTGGCCACAACAATTGGCGATTCACTTGGGAGAACCAGTTATCTCTGACCTTCTTTTGACGTTTTTCAAACTTCTAAAAGTAAAAATTTTTTTCTCAGAAAACTTAAACTTTATTATAGAAAGATAAAAATATTATACTTCAAACTATCAATGATATTTTGTTTCAACTCCTTTCTTTTTACTTGTATCCTTAGCTTGTTCTTGCGTTTACACCAGCCCTTACTTGGTCTTAAATAAAAATTAAAATAAAGTCTTCCCTGTATAGCAGTCCTTTCTAAATATGCTTCTTTGTTGCAGGTAGATCCTCTGCTGCCAGTAGGCGTCGATAGCCTCAACAGGGTTACCTATTAACCAGTAATGATCCTTTATCCTGCTTAAGTGTGTTTACAACCATTCAGAGAAAAGCCCATTTTGACACTTTTTCTTTTTTATTCTCTAAAGAACAATGTCTTGGTTTGGTGGCCAAATTATGACACAGTCACTCACTTGATTTATACTTTTGCTGAACAAG
>APFE030715485.1:183747-226966 GCA_000404065.3 Pinus taeda | reverse complement strand
AGACGCTCTAGATCCTGCTCCAACTCAGCAAGCGTCTCTGCAGCTGCATCCTGAGGGGCCAGTAGCGGTGCAACTGGATGTCTCCTCTCAAAAGCCTGGAGATTGGCTGGACGCTGTGAGCCTACGTTTGCATTTTGAAAAATTTTACTGTCAGTTTTGAAACGATGTTTAAAAAACAAAAATATAGATAATTTAAAACAACTGTGAAAAGTGAATATACCTCTGTCATCCCATTGTTCTCCCTGTGGAAGAACCATGTCGGATCACCTAGAAAATCCATTCCGGCATAAGGAAAATCCTGAATGGCGAATACCTGGTTCTCTATCCAGTCAAAGTAGATCTCAGGAAAGCGGACGACCTTCTCTCCCTCATCAGGATGCCGGGCCATAACCGCAACCCATCTCATCAACTTAGGCTCCCGAGGAAGCCCAACCCCAACTGTGAGCTACTGTGGGATCAACATAGGAACTCTCTCTAAGGCAAAGCTCACAACCAAAGACCCATATCCAAAAGTATTTGATTGTCCGTTCTTCGCCCTAGTTAACTGGCCCTTCATATTGGCCAGTACAGCATCGCACCAGTTGAAAATGGTGCCTCGGTAGCAATCTATCACCATCCGCATCTGGGACCCGATGGCTATGTGTAAAGCGGTTGCGCCGTAGAGTCTGGTAATTGTGAATGCTATCACCATAAGTTCAGGTCGGGATATTAACTTGATTTCAATCCCCTTCTCCTGGTTCTGGTTGTTACACCACTCTAGCCGGAGGCTAGCAAGGGATTGGCGACCCGGCCTAGTCCCGAATAGAGAAAGGTGTTCGTCCCTGTTGGGAAAACCAGTGAGAAAGTATATATCAGAGGCCTCTATCTCGAGCTGGTGGCCTCCAATGTAAAAACATTGATCCTGAATGTTCCATCTCTCGACTAGCCACTCCAGAAATGGCACCTAGGCCCTCATGCCAGATATGACCCAGTATTTGTAAAGACCGCATGTTCTCAATGCATCAATGGTAGGTTGATGATTCAACGCGACCGAATCAACGTCTTCATGCTCTCTTTCATGCCAATCAAGCATGGTGGGCAATCTACACACCAAAAAATAAGCTTTAGAAATCATAAAATCAAAAATTGATGGTTGAATTTGAAAGTTGGGGTTTGAAAGTGCACTTTGCACAGGGTACGCACCCCGCCTTCAGAAACAGAGCGTGGGTACGCACCTGGTCTGAAGGTAGGTTGCGTACCCCGACCTTTTTCCCTTTAAGGAAAAATTCGGGGTACGCAGGTTACGCATGGGCCACCTGTGTACCCCAAGGAGCGCATTCTAAAACCCCAAAGCCCCCAAAAAATCAAACTAAGGCTAAAATTAAAATTCTAAACGGATTAAATTGAAGAGGAGGATGTTGTGGATTACCTGAAAGAGACGGCGCTCGATTCCGACGGTCGGATTCTCCGCAAAGTCCACGGGAAGTTTCTTGCCAAAAGCCCTTTTCTCACACTCAACAGTAAAATGGTAAAAATGACATGGTAAAAAGTCTTTTTATAGGTTTTTTTGGATGAATAAATACTAAATTTGTTTATTTTCACCATGGAAGGACATTTTTCAATGTATTTTTTTCCTATCTTAAACATGTATGAGTAATGTGTCATTTTTGTGCAGGACAAAGGGATTTTCAAGGAAACTTGTCATTTTCACAAACCAAACATCAGAGTCATCTTTTAAGCCCTTTTCTGACTCCTAAAAAATGAAAAGATTGTCGAGCATTTCTTTTACACTCGTTAAAACGGAATTAAAAGACGGTCCCCTTATCGCCCTTTTCTGACCGTAAAAACAGGAAAATATTGTCGGGTTTTTGTTGTTTCAAACTCGATACTGGAAATAAAACGACGTGTCCTTGATCGCTTTTTACTTTTCAGGTCAAAGACACTAACTATGAAAGTACTCCTTGGTCGCAAGATCAAGCGGTTCTCCTAGGTATTATTTTATGCTTTTTCGGGCTTAGGAGACACAAATTTACGAAAAAGTCCAATCTGGAGTCTTCTAAGTTTTTCAAACTCTCTAAACATGAAAAACGTCGAGTTTCTCCTATACTGGACTCATTAAAATTTCACAGTAAAGGACTTGTTCTATTACAAACAGGAACGGACCACTCCTTCTTAGTGTTCGAATCAAAAACTAAGTTGGACTCATCCGAAGGATGAGCTTACAATCAAGCATATGTTATCCTCCTCAAGCTTGTAAAAAATAAAGAGGTACTTGCCAGAAATGGTGGGGGAAAAGTGAGAGGAATGAGCCTATTTGATATCCTTTTGTCTCAGAAAAACCTTACTACCACTCTTGAACACGACACTTGTTAGTCACCTAGGTTGGGAAATCCTTTGCCTCACAGTTGATCAAACCTCATTGACATTCTTTAGCCAGATTATGGGAATTAACTTTGATTCATTCATCACCAAACCATCTGTTGTGTCGTTATGTGTTCAAGAGGTTTGTAAAAAAAACATTCAACTGCAAAATACCTATCATCCATTTTATCATTCTTGAGTTAGTCCATACAGCAACATTTCTTCAACTTGAACTATGATTTCGTGTTGTGGGCTTGCCTACGACGGGTCGCTTTCTATCGACATCAACACATTATCTAGAGAGTTGACTTAGAAATCGTCAGTACCTTGAAGTCTCCATGCATCAATGGCAGGTTTCGCGCCTTCGACGTCAGTTTTCATCATTGACTTGCGATCGAAGGATTCCATGAAATGTTCGACATCGACTCATTCATTCACATCTCATGGATTGTGCTGGGTATTTTGAGAACTATTGACATCACTGGTGGTCTCTCTCACGCTTGTTAACAGTTTACGTCATTAACTGGTAATCAAGTGGTTTCTACCATGTTTGACATCGACTCATTTATTCGCATGGCTAGAACCATACCAATTCGGGAAGTAGAGATGAAGACCCTGGATCTAGTTTCCACCATCCAGGCTGCGAGGAGTTTTGTATTCATTAAATTGTAGACCAATTATAAACAGATGGCTGCGTCCATACTGTGTCTACACGAGTCTATGATTATGATGTACTATGAAATCATTCCTGTATCAGAGTAGTTAGTCTGTTAGTTAAAGTTTTGATCTGAGTATGGGAATGCCTACCTCAGCGATGATATAATCTTATACATGTATTTTGTGTTGAAAATTGCAGGTTCTAACCAGGCTCTCCACGAGATAATCCTCGAAATGATAAAGTACTTCACCCTTCCTAGATAATATAAAACCCTTATCTATTATAGGCTTCGCACTTTAGGGGGCAATCTGTTACACTAAAATTTGTCACCATGACTATCTGCAGTTAGTATGGCTCCATCAACAGTCATACTATCCTCCTTGTCAAGCCTTATACCTCTACTCTCCATGTCAAACTTCAAAAAAGAGAGAAAGTCATTTAAAATCATGTTTATCTCTGGGTACGCAGGTTCTCTCTACCTTGCCTGCGTGTACGCATCCCAAGCTCATTGTACCTGCGTACTTGTACGCTCTGTAAGTCAAGGGATGGGTGCGTACTCCTGTAAAGGTCAAAAGGCGCGAGTTTCATCTAAAAAAAGTTACTTGTGGTCATTTCTAGAGCATTCTAGAAGGTTGTTTGACGTGTATTGAGCGCCTCCAGATGGTTCATGCATCCCTATGAAAGAGGAACTTATCCCATCAAGAGAGGAGCTACCCCATCCAAAAAGGAGCTTATCCCATTGATGGTGGACCTGATTAACTTCCTCTAGATCATTATAAATACAGGCATTGGGCCAGAGGAGGGGAGGTTGAAAGCTGAACATTCCAAAGGGTAGATGCTGCTGGAGTTAGGACTTCCTTGTAGAAGCTTGTGAGGAGAGATTACCATCCTTTCTTGTTTCATTTGGAAGTGGGTGAGCTTGTCAAAGTAGAGGAAAACTCTTGCTTGACCCTGGGAGGAACTTGCACAACACCAAGGCTCAGGTTGTAATGGTTTCTTTTGTTTCCTATTAATACAAATAAGTCCATTCTTCTCAACACTTTGTTATTAATGAGTTGTTTCATATACTCCTTGGTCTGTATGTTGAATATGTTTTATTTTATGAGATATTCAGGTGCTATTTAATCGTTTGATTGTTAGTGAATGCAGGTTTCGAAGTGAAGGAGGAGCTCATTCGGATCGATGAGGGTGGACTACTACAACAACGTTGGACTACAGGTAAGATCTAAACACTTGATTTCTCGTATGGTAAATGCATGTTTAGAGAAGGATTGCTCTTAATTGTCTTGTTTGTCACTAGAAAGTCTTAGGCTTCTAGGGAGGTTGGTTTTTTCCACAAGATTAACTCTTTCCGCATGACAAGGTTTTAACCCCGTACAAAAATTACCTACATACGAATTCTAAATCATAGGAAAAATAAAAATGCGAGAGCATAACACATAAAACACATATACATAGATATTTCCCACTTGATCCCAAAACTGGGACTACCAGCTTGATTTTTCATTATGTTCCTTTCAATGTTAAAATACATATTTATACATGCCGAAGCATCCAATACCATGGACCAAAAACCATCACGTCCAAAACCATGGACCAAAAACCATAGGTAGGTTCGCCCAACCTAATATAGGGTCCAAAATTGTTTTTTCCCGGGGTGCTACCCCAGACCCCGTAGAGGGGGGCTACCCGCCCCCCTCAAACCCCCTGGATAGGGGGGCCTGCCACACCCCCTGTGACTCCCCCACTGCGCAATCGGCACAATGAATGGGGGGCTTCGGCCCCCCTCTAACCCCTCGGTTCACTACGTCGGTTAGTCGTGGAAAGAATATAACACAACCCAACAACATGTGCCCATACCTTACCAGCAGGGTATGCAAGGGACATTCCAAGCTTATTATAGCCACAACCAATCCACTCAAATACCTCCTTGGGGTCCCCTTGCTCATCCTTCCTAGTCCGCACCTCCTCCGTGGTCTAATCCATCTCAATACTATACTCAACCTACTGCTCATTCATTTCACTCACATGTCCAGCCACAGTCTCAGTGGAAGGCACCTCAGCAGGGGTGGAGGCCCCAATACAACTCTCTTCCTGCCATTCTGCCTCCACCCCCTGCTCAACCACAACCATTACCTTCTGCTCCTCCAAGACAACCCTAGATGCCTGCCCAACCGAACCTGAACCCCAACAACAGATAGGCCCAGCAGGTATACACTGGGGAGACAACATGCCCTGGGAAGGTCCTTCCAGACCACCAACTTCCTCCCCTAGAGGATGAGGAAGAAAAATAGGAAAGTGAACCCAAAGCCATTCCACCCTTTCCTAAGCGACTAACAGTAACCACACAACCAAACCCAGAGGAGACTGAACTTATGGGAGAACTTAAGTAGTTGTGTGTGAAAATACCACTTCTTTAGGCCATAAAATATGTACCAATATACAAAAAATTGATCAAGGAGTAGTGTTTCAGGCACCCAGGCAAGTGTAAGAGAGATGCCCAGACTATTAATGTCATAGGACAACTGTCTCATCTAATGTTGGGGCAAGTAATTTGTCTAAAATATTCGGACCTTGGGAGTCCTGTAGTTGATGTCCACATCAATGGCACCATAATCCCCCACACCTTGATTGATCTAGGGGCTTCCATTAATGTGATGACCAGGAACACTATGCTTAAACTCAACCTTCAAAGTTCCTTAAGGAAGACCTCGACAGTATTGCAGTTAGCAGACTGCTCCACCGTGACTCTCGAAGGGATTGTGGAAGATGTCCTGGTCTCTGTTAACTATTGGGAGTACCCTTCGGACTTCTTGGTCCTTCAGCCAAAGGAAAAACTCACTGGATACACCCTCATTTTGGGGAGGGCTTGGTTATCTACTGCGTACGCTTACATCAGTTGTCGAGCTGGAAGCATGGCCATCAAGAATGGGCCTATGTATAAATAGCTAGCCCTTTATCCTCTTGCCCAACCTCTACTAGAACATTACTTACCACTCTAGTTGGAAGAGGGAGATGATGACGAGGTCTACTCTGCACCTTTGTGCACGGTAGAAGCCACTAGGGGAGGCCCTCAAACCGAGGATGACTTGATTGAGAATTTGATTCAAAACCCACCTCCTGGTGCACTGTCATTAGCAAAGTTGGTAGAAGACACCCAAGCAGGTGCTTTAGTGGACCTCTGTGTGACTGATCCAACTTCTCCCATAGTTAAGAGTGTGGAATTTGGCCCGGAAAGAACCTTAAATATCAACTCCTCCCTATCTCCCTCCCAGGAGAAGGAGTTGTGTAGCTTATTGAACAATCATTTGGATGCTTTCACTTGGAGCTACAAGGAGATGAAAGGAGTCCACCCTTTGGTCTGTACCCATCACATCTACATTAAGAGAATTGTAAACCAGTGAGGCAGCCTCAGAGGAGAATGAATCCAACCCTTAAAGACATTGTTAGAGAATAATTGCAAAAATTGTTGGATGCAGGATTCATCTACCCCATCTCTCATAGTGAGTCGGTCTCACCTCTAGTGCTTGTGCCCAAGAAAAATGGGAAGTGGAGAATCTATGTAGATTATTGAGAACTTAACAAAGCCACCAAGAAGGACCATTTCCCTTCGCCTTTCATAGATCATGTGTTGGATGGACTGGCAGGAAAGAAGTTCTTCTCTTTCCTAGATGGGTTCAACGGGTATAATCAGATCCAAATCAGCCGGGAGGACCGAGATAAGACCACCTTCACTTGTCCATGGTGTACCTTTGCCTACTGGGTCCTTCCCTTTGGGTTATGAAATGCTCCTACCATGTTCTAGAGAGCAGTATTGAGAATATTTGTTGAACTAGTTCACGATTCGGTGGAAATCTATATGGATGATTTTACTCCTTATGGGTCCAACTTCCAAGAAGCATTGACTAACCTGGGAAAAGTTTTAACAAAGTCTATTTAGATGAACCTGTCCCTCAGTACCGAAAAATGTGAATTCCTGGAGACTGAAGGGACTGTGATAGGTCATACAATTTCTCAGCAAGGATTATAGGTGGATCCTAACAAAATTTCTATCATCCAAAAGGTTCCACCTCCTCAAAAAGTAAGAGATGTTCAGAGTTTTCTAGGCTTGGTAGGATATTATAGAATATTCATTCAAGATTTCAGTAAACTAGCCTCACCATTGTTTAGCCTCTTAAGGAAAGATGTTGAGTTTAAATGGACTGGCGACTGCCGAGAGGCTCTGGATGAGTTGAAGGATAAGCTAGTGTCTGCCCCAATTTTGAGAGGTCCAAACTGGGCCCTACCTTTCCACATCCACACTGATGCCTCGAACAAAGCCATAGGGGCAGCCTTGGGACAAGTTTAGGAGAAACTACCATACGCTATATACTTTGTTAGAAAAAACATGTCTAAGGCAGAGATGAACTATACTGTAATCGAGAAAGAGTTCCTGGCTGTAGTCCATTCCTTAAACGAGTTCAGACACCACATCACTAGTTATCAAACATAGTAAACATTGATCATGCTGCGATTAGATATTTAATGAATAAGCCTAATGTAAATGCTCGTATCATTAGATGGTTACTTTTGTTGCAGCAATTTGATTTGACTATTGTCGACAAGCCAGGTAAGTAAAATGTTGTTGCTGACTTCTTGTCTAGATTGGATTTGCTTGCAGGTGAAGAAGGGACAGTGGATGACCAGATGTTGGATGAACACTTGTTTGCTATCTCAGTACTCTCTCCATGATTTGCTGATATAACAAATTACTTGGTCTTAGCACAGTTCCCTCCGCATCTATCTTCCAAGGAGAAGAGCAGAATTGTGAGGAATAGTTCCCCATTCACTTGGATCGAGGGTAACCTATTTAAGCTTGGCCTAGATCAGATCTTGAGGCGTTTTGTTAGGGAGGAGGAAGTCTTTGACATCCTCCTAACCTATCACGATGGACCTTGTGGAGGCCACTTTGCAACAAAAAAGACTGCCTACAAAATTCTACAGGCAGGCTACTATTGGCCTACTCTTCATCAATATGTCAGAAGATACATCAGCCAGTGTGACCGATGTCATAGGATGGGGAAATAAAATCCAAGGGATGAAATGCCCCTCCAACCTCAAGTAACCTTCGAGCCATTCGAGAAGTGGGGCATGGATTTTGTGGGTCCTATCAACCCTCCTTCAAAACAAAGGTCTTACATCATTGTGTGCACCGACTACCTGACAAAGTGCGCAGAAACAAAGGCAATCAAGGCAACGATAGAAGAGAAAGTGGCTGAGTTTTTAAGGGAAAATATCTTCTGCAAGTTTAGCTACCCAAGAGAGTTAGTCACCGATCAAGGAAGCCATTTCACCTCTAATTTGATTGAAGACTTGCTCGCTCATCACAAGATCAAGCACAAAACTTCCACCCCATATCATCCGGAAGCAAATGGGAAGGTGGAAGTCACTAATAGAGCATTGGAAGAGATTTTGACTAAGGTGGTGAGCAGTAGTAGAAAGGATTGGGAAGATCGCCTGGTTGAGGCCACCTAGACCTACAACACCACTTGGAAAACTACAACATGTTTCACACCTTATGAGCTAGTCTACGGGAAGAAAGCTTTGTTGTCCATAGAGTTTGAGTACAACACATTGAGGGTGGCAGCTCAACTGGACTTAGATCTTAGCCATGCTCAACGTGAAAGGTTACTATAGCTAAATGGATTAGATGAATAGAGAATGAAGGCCCTCCTCCACTCAGAAGTAGTCCAATTTCAGAGGAAGATATGGCATGACCGACACCTTAGTGAAAAGTAATTCCAGCCAGGAGATTGGGCACCGTTGTATGACTCAAGATACAAGGATTCCAAAGGGAAGTTGAGGACAAGATGGTTAGGACCATATATAGTGGAGAAATGCAATGACAATGGTTCAGTCCTTATCAGGACCATTGATGAAGAAGCCATCCCCATGCTCGTCAATGGGCATCGATTGAAAATCTACAGGAAAACTCTTTCAAGGTAGGAGTTCATTGAAACTTTGGAAAAATCAGTGTTGGTGGTGGAGTAGGGCCCTGCCTCTATTCCACCCACACCTTGATCATCATAAAAAAAAAATGGGAAATAAAAAGATCCTTGGGTGTAAACCTCTCTGAGGCACCCAGGGTAGACAGTGAGGGTGAAAACCTCATGGAGGCGCCCCAGCTGTCTCTAGAAAAAAAAAAAAAAAGAGGAATAAAAAGATCCTTGGGTGAAAACCTCTTTGAGGCACCCAAGGAAAATAGCGAGGGTGAAAACCTCATTGAGGTGCCCTAGATGTCTCTCTCAAAAAAAAAAGGGGGAAAAGAAAAAAAGAAAAAAAAGAAGAAGAAAAAAATGCCTAATCTCTGTGAAATAATTGCAGGTTGTAGGGAATACACTACAGGTAAGGAGGGTTGCGCAAAATGAGGATAGGGGTCCGTACCAGGCTCCAGAACATCCCTTTAGACACTCCCTCCATGGCCACTCACCTTTCCTAGGATTTTTTCACATTTAGTTCGAGATTCCTCCTTCTACAGGAAATTCTGGGCTTTCTATAGGAAGTTCTGGGCTTTCTATAGGAAGTTCTATATTTGTACAGGAAACATCCTGTAGAACCTTCGGATGAGCCAAATTTGATTTTGAAAGGGAATCTGACGGTTGGGATCAGTTTGTTAGGCCTACAGCCACCCCTCTATTCAACCCCTCACCTTATGGCACCCTATTCCATCTCTTTACACCTCTGTCACCCACCTAGTTATGTGTTCCTGCACAGTCATACAAGAAACCCTGTTTTCCTCAGAATGACAGTAAAATTTTTAAGTGACAATTCCAGTGACAAAGTCTTGCACACTCTACCTGTCTAAGCTCCATCTAGACTCTTCATCAATGAATCCGTTCCTTGTCTACAAAATGGGCCTGCTCATTTAGCCTACATCTGAGGAGGAGAAGCAGCTACAGGACATCCTACAGGAATCTTGTAGCAGCTGATCCCTCTGGAACACATACTCTGGAGGCAGGGACAGTTGAAATCAACAAAGGGAACATGTAAAAAGGATCCTCTTGGACATGAACACATCCTCAACAATTGAAACTGAACAAAACCTATGCATGCAGCATTGCCAACCGAAGGATCGGGTTCCAAAGCCATGCATACAACTTCAAAAAATGAAAGAATGAGTTCTAGCACCCGTGCACGAGGCAACAGAAAGTGAGGTAGTGGTTCTGAGACCCAAAGTCTGCATAGCGCATCCACGGCCACGCAGGTAAGTGTCTAACCTCATTCATCGATTACATAAACTATATTTCAGAAACTGCATGTCTATGAAAATGGTTTGGATTGAACAAGGATCGGGGGCCAGTCAAAGTGGCCACCCTCAACTAGTTACATGGCTTCATGGGATCCGAAAAAGCTTAGTTACATTCAAAATTGCCAACGAGCCGACACATGTGGAGTGTCCAGTCGAGGAAAATCGGCAGACTGGAAGTGGTGGCGGCGATTAATGGTAGAGGGGAGGTAATGGCGTCCAGGGACACGCAGAGGAATGATGGTCATGACGTTGGATAATGGTTCGGTCCGGCCACCTCACCCCCTCGGCACGAATTGTGCTGTAGTTCAAAAATGTTTGGTTGAAGACTCGCACCACCCACTGTTCATTTGCACTTGCAATGTCCTTAGCCGAAGTACTCGTCCTCCGCTTCCACAATCTGTTAACCCGTCTTCCTCCACCAAGCTTTTCAACCTGTTTCAAAATTCTCCCACGTGTCGAGATCGTTTAGAGGCACAGTGACATCCTACAAAAGCCGGCTAAGAGTTATATAGGAAGAAGTTCTACAGGAAGTACGACATAGCCTTCCAAAGCAGAGAAACCTGGACTTTTCTACATCGAATTTGGAGTTCTAAGAGAGTTTGGCTCAAAAACACTCTTTCATGCATGGTATGTTTCAGAAAAGTGGTGAATTAAACTGTCTTGAATTGGAGGGTTAGAGACAAGTCTGCCTGTGAGTCAAAATTAGCAGTTTGCTTGTGTGTTACACAAAATTTCTCAGTCGGTTCTGCGTCAACATTCTCCTCCACAGTTCCTGTTAACAAATTTTTCCTGTAGAAAAGATAAAGCACTATGAGGGCTAACTTGTGTATGAAGAATTCAAACTTACATGGTTGTGTGTTATTGAGGATGGAAATTGAGCTCTGTGTCCTGTCTGTGGAAACCTAATTCTTCCTATTATACATGGGTAGTAGAGTTTTGGGCAGCAAAAGCATTAGAAACGGGGAATTGATGCAAGTTAAAAATTAAACACCCGAGTGAACCTTTCTTGAAGTTCAAAGGAGGAAACCATAAACAACATTCCATTTCTACTCAGAGCATTGAAATAGAGCACTCTCACCATGCCAGGGGGGGTTTATCAGGAAGGAACCCTCGGATTCCAGTAAACTGCGTGAACATCCTGAGGTGGTGAACCTCTTCACTCGTGCCAACTGGATGACCTTTTGTGACAAAATTCAGAGTCATGACGATGAGATAATAGAGGAGTTATTAATGTACCTGCAACCTAAATCAAAGACACGGGCCATAGTGAACTTCAAAGGGTTGACCCTAAATCTTACCCCTGAACTCATTAGCCGAGTTCCTGGTCTGCCATTAGGGATACCCAGGAGCAAAGAGGAGAGGGAATTGGGCCAAAAGGCCAAGAAATAATTCTTCCTACCCGAGGAACAGTTTGTAGAAGACAAGAACAAGGTCCGAAGAGCCAGCCTACATCCTCTTTGGAGTGAAGCTAGTCTTCAAATCATGAAATACATTACCTGTGAGGGGTGGTTCAGTATTGTCTATGGATATCATTTCTGATTGCTAAGCAAACTAAGACATAGGTTGGATTTACCTCTAGAACAGGAGTTGAGCATTCCCTATTTTCTTCTGCAATCATTAATTGAATGTGGCACAAAATTGAAAGAAGGAACACCGGATCAGTTAGCCCATCATGGGCTTATCAAGCTTTTAGTGGAAGATGTCCTCCATAGCTACACTATGCTCCTCTCCTGGGAGATTTTCCACAACATGTCCAGAGATGATGATATTCGGATTCTGGCCAAGGAATTCACCTCATCCAGGAGTGAAGAAAAGGAACACACTGAGGTAGGAGAGAAAGCCTGTGGCAGAGAAACACAAGACAGACCACCACAGAAACAATAGAAAGAGAAACGAGGAAAAGGCCAAGTTGATGAGCCTAAAAATGTGGGAGGATCAATGGCACATACGCCCAGGGAAAAAAAATTGCAGAGTAGAGCAGAGAGGACTGAAAAAGTCCAAACAAAGGAGGGCACAACCAAGGCAACCAAACAAGAATTAAAAGGAAAGACACATCCAGCCAAGCAGATCGAAACAATTTCTACAGGAAGCATGAAAACAGATTCTACAGGAAGCATGAAACCAGTTGAAACAGTTTCTACAGGAAGTATGGAAGCAAAGCAACAAAAGGAGAAATCACTCGAGATTTTGGCCAGGGAGGCAGCAGTGGTGTTGGCTGCCTTAAGCACATCTCCAAAACAAAAGGGGAAGCGAAAAACAGAGCCTTCCATGTATTTTAAGGCAAGAAGGAGCACGCGGATAAAAGTTGGCAGACCCTAGCCACAGTCAAAAGAACCAATTACAGTTGAGGAAACCACAACTAGATAGTAGGAAAGGTTTCCCCCAAAAGCATCCATCACCTATGAACGGGGAAGCCTGAAAACATCCACCTGGAGAGAAAGGATTAAAATGATGGACACAAAGACCTCTCTACAGGATGCTAAGACAATTCTATAGGAAACGCTAGCTAGACTAAAGGAGACCGAGGAGTTGGAAGAAAAGGCAGCTAAATCATCCCAGGAGGAAGAGAATACTGAAAACATTGTGGAACCTAGCCCCCTGCCCAACATGGGCTCCTACTATAACCTATTAGAGGCTGGAAAGATAATCCCCCAAAAATTTGGAGTGCCACTTTTATTTGCACTAGAAGAAGAGAGGGTGAGGACCCACACTTGGATGAAGATAACTAAGTCCAAGGGTGTGGCAGATATAGGTCCCTTGGAAGAACAACTCAAATAGGCAAGAAAAGAATTGGCTATGGTACGACATGTAGAAATAAACCAGCGGGCCAAGCTACAGGAAGAAAACGAGTTGTTTATACAGCAACTATAGTTACAAGGACACTACAAGGAAGACAAGCCCCACAGCTTGGGAGAATAGCGGCAACAGGAGGAGCCCATAACAGACAAAGAAACCCCTGATGAACAACAAAAGAGAGATGGATTGCAAGCTGAAATAGAGGCATTGACTAGACAACTACAAGAGAAGGAATTGTAAGCAACACGGGAGATATAGTCTCTAAGGCAGTAAGTACAAAAGAAGGAGGCCCAACTGGCCTGCATGGCCAGTTGGGCAGTGGAGGCAATGCAATGTAGACAACCTACCAAATCATATGCCTTATACCTTAAGGATCAGCTATTGCAATTCCAGATTAACACATTGGCCCAAAGGGGCACCACTCCGCTCCAAAACTACCATCAATTCATGACTTTATGTGACAGCAACTCATCAGAGGACATGGCCAAGTTATCAGAGTTCTACCTACACAACTTGGCCCTTCCCAACATGAACTTGTGGGACCCCAACACTATGGTAGGAGACGCACAACTTATGGCCATGGTCTCTTGGCTAAATCATGAAGAAAAGAGAGCAGCAGAGGTCCGAAATGTTATGGACATGGAACTAAATGAGCTACTAATGATTAGAGCAGAGCTAGAGGATACCTCAACACTAATATACGCCCACTAGCACTTGGCCAATGATGCTCAGGCCCTACCAGATTATATTGAATGACAAGCTCAAGCCATAGCCCATTTCGAAGACATGGAGAGACTATTGGGAGATAATTGTGTTCATGCTTGCTCCCAGAGGTGGAATACACTATCTCACAGCTTAAAAACAAGAGAATACCACTCTCCAACAAGGATGAGGGAGGCCTTGGTGAGAGTAACCCTCTACAAACAATCCATGAAGAACCTTCAGGCCAACTGGATCGGCCTCAAGTTCAGTCCTCCCTTGCTTTTGGGGCTACTAGAGGGAGTCAAAGAAGAAGAGGAACATAGGCAGTGGGAAGAAGTGGAAAGAAAAGCGGGATTCCATGACCATGAAGAGGATATCACCTCGGAGGCCTGGGATGTGAGGGAGGCAGTCAATGCAATCAAGGATGACGAGCTGGATTAGTTGCTTAGAGGATGAGTAACCCATTTAGCAAGGGGGTGATGATGAGCCCCAGAATTAGGTAACTTATTGGGCTCATTTTGCCTAGTTGTTCTTCGTCAATCCACCATTTTTCATAGTTTATGCATGTTTTTTTAGTATATTTATGTTAGTTGAACGAATGAGGATAGTCACTTGACCAAGGAGGCTAGCACGTTGTTAATGCAGATTTTTGGATGATTTTGGACCAAGGCCAAGCAATTATGAGCTAGATGACAGCCAAGCATGAAGGAACAAGGGTGAGGATTCGTAGGAAGGGTGTCCCCTGCATTAAATGGCCCCTTCCTCAAAATCTCCACCCTCAGCTCGGAGTTTAGTAGGCCACCAAAAAGGATTCCCAAGGGCAGCCCAACAGTCTTGTGTAAAGTGGCTGATCACTGGCAGTTTGAGCAGCCGAGCCCCTTGAGTTAAGGAGGGTTGTTGGAGACCCTCGTAGTGCATAAATAGGAAGGCTTCTAGCCTTCGTAGGTTACTTTTTGGACTGTTGTTTTTTTGCACTAGAGTGCTGGTATTTTCTCAGCTCATTTTTGTAGCTGCTGTTGTATAACTTTCTTGTGACATGGTTATTTTTGAGTAATTGAAGGCAGATTTCTTTGGCATCAGTTCTAAGTTTTTCTTAGGAGCCTATAGCTCTTAGGGTTGGGCCCAACCCAAGTGCCAAGGCTTCCTTTGTGTATTTTTATTTTCTTTTTATGTCTTTGCAAAATAGTTTATGTTAAGTAGATTAGAATCTTGCTTAGTTACATAGCTCATGGTTGATGATTAAGAAGGCTTTTCATGTTCAGATTGATTTTATAGGTTAATAAGAGGGAAGATCTTCAGAAAAATGCTATCAAGCACCTCGGATATCACCTCTCCCTCATTAGGATCATGAGCTAGGACCAAGGTGACCTTGTTGCCACCAAAAGCACTCTCTTTGCTTCACCATGCAATTATTAGTGCTAGATTCTCATTTGCCGAAGTTGATATCAGTTGTGGTTGCATGCTTAGGTTAATGATTGCTTAGTTGCATAGTTACTTCACATGATTTTCTTGAAAATGGACTACTGTTCATTTTCTTTGCTGTTATCTAGGTCAGATTAGGTCAAAGTAATTAGGTCCTTGATTTTCCAATTCTTTGGTTGTTGATTTTGAAAAATAACTTGCAAAGCACCTGTAACACTTCTTTACCTGCCCATACGTCATCAATCCCACTTGCTCCATCCTCCAACCTAGATTTTTTCCTTACGTTTGCCATATTCGCTCGCTTTTCCCTAAATTCCTGTATTTTTGTGCAACATTACTCTACTCCTCCTTGAACAAATCCAACCATCCTCACCACTCCTCAGCTCCATCCACCAAGTCCTGGACCTCCTCACACGCTCATCTAACCTCCATACCCACTCCTTCACCTTTCTTCCTCCATCAATCCTCCAAAATCCCCTTTCTGAACATCCTGTAGAAAATTACAGAACATCCTGTAGAAATTCCAGAACATCCTGTAGAACCCCTGCAGACTTCCTGTAGAAGCTCACGAAAGTGGTTTCTTGATAGCCAAACTCTTTGAAACTCTCTGGAAGGATTCTAGGGACCCTTTAGGCCCTATCTGAACCTTCCTGAGCTCCTGCAAGCATTTCCTCTCACCGATCCACCTCTGCATATTCAAAAATAGTTAAATCACATGTATGATAATTCTGACAACTTATTCAAAAAATAAAAAAAGATGTTTTCTTCAGATTTTACCATAGAAGTAGCTTAGGCACATTCATTTTACTTTCCTAGAAGTCAATGGTATCTCTTTTAGTCGCTTGCATCCTCTTTCTTGCATCAGTAGGGCTAGCTGGTAAAATTAGGGTTTGCTAGGGTTTGCATTTCCTTTTAGTTTTTCAGTTTCTTTCCACAAAGTAGATTAGCTTCCTTTGAGTTAGCTTCCATCCATCAGTTAAAAAACTTCTTCTCAGAGCTCATAGAAGTTGGCTTAATCTCCTAGCAAACTTGTGCTAGCTGACCAAGTGACAGCTGTGGCAAGAGCTAGTACTTGTGCATACAGCACCGTTGCTTCCAAGTTTGTTATGAACTACTGGGTTGATAAAAGTAAATAAGGGAGTCCCAGGAGTTGCAGCATTATTGCTACGATAATGGAGCCCACCACACACCACTCACAGAATAGAGAATTAGAAGAAAACGCAGCAGCAGGAAAGGCAACGCACACTACCAATTATCCACGAAGAAACATTTGATAGGGTGTGTGAAGTACTATATAGGGTCCACCAGGTGAGACACATTGATTGGGACTTGCATGTACTAGCGGTTCAATGGGCCCATAGGACCACTTGCAAAAACCTGACCACAGAAACGATTCCAAAGGTGTGGAACATAGTAGAGACCATAATTTTTGAAGAGAATGCAAAGGGGAGTCCACACATAAGAGCTTCCATAGTTGTGACAGTGCACGAAGGCCAGGGAAAATAAATCACACAGCTACGTGAGGTTGAACACATAAAGATTTTGGAAGCCATTCAGCGAGGGAACCTTAGACTTTGTGAACTCGAAAAAGACCGAGCACGACTGAGGAAGAAAAGCATTTTGATGGATGTCAAGTTCAAGAGGCTGGAAAACGAGATCCAACAAGCATGTCTCATCGATAAACCAAGGATGACAAGAAAAGGTGTGGATGATCATACCATTGGATTAGAAGATTGTCACCGAGAATTTATGACTTTTCTACCATTGCTATGACCGTACCTCACCAAATACAGTAACCAAGGGAGCACATTACATACGGTAGAATGCGCAGCACTAGCCGTCGCGAAAGAAATTGAGGATTTTCCATGGAATATACTGGAAGGCAAGTTGAAGCCTTGCACAGGTGCTATGACCACCTCACTAGCCGTAGGAAGCACAGTCTCAACACTCTAGACACTTCAAAGAGAGTGCGGGACTATAAAAGAGTCTGTTTGGGAGTTGCGCAATAAGGGAGTTGCGCGCAAAATCAAAATGTCACAAGGTTCATGCCCGTGTATGAGGGGCTACACTGCCACGATGATAGGCTGGGAAGTGATCGTTGGTGTCACTATTCATGAAAAAATGTCTGAGTTAAGGCCAAATGGAGTAGGTGGTGGGCATTTAAGACATGATTCAAGGGCAAGATTTGGGACAATCTACCACAAAGAAAGCATTGATGGCCTAAAATTGGGGGGAACGATCGAATTTGAATTTAAAAGGTGCTATAAAACCTTAGGGGCTAGCCATGGGACAACACTTGTTCACTTAAGATCTGAGCAGTTGATCAAAGAACAGAGTGTTGAGCACTGAGCAATATTCGAGCCCCTAAGTTCGTGAAAGACCACATACAGTTCACACAAGATGATGGCTACTAGGAGTGGTTTGGGCTTTACAGAAGGAACCATTGACGAGGCTTTGTAGAACCCCACATCCATGATGTTTCTGAAGATACATGGGTCACACTAAAAATCCCAAAATTACCTCAGATGCTGAGGCTTAAGAGAGATAAATAGGTACAGGACCAGTTCACATGTCCCCGAGGAATCCGTGGTTCGGTAAGCTCTCTTTGCAAGAAAAGGGAAAGGATGTCACCATTGAGACAAATGATGAGGAGGAGAACCTATAGGCTATCATCAATGAGATAGAGGAAGCAGAGGACATGGAAGAGGATATCCAACTGGTACGCTTTGCAGCGAAATTGCCCAAGTATGCCCCTATACAAAAATGGAAAACCAAGATACTAAAGGATCTAGATACCACAAATACTGCACTCTAGACCTTGCTTCTCCCTGATGGAATTGTGTTTGAGGGCTTGCACCTGGGATGCATGCCCACAATGAAGTTTGAAGATTGGGACCTCACGGACAACGAGAAGTTCCCACACTTAGAGATAGAGAGCCTCATGAACTAGAGCACGGAGGGGTCTGTCACAACATTAGAGCCGCAAAAATGGTTGCGTGGTGTGAAGAAGGCCGGATTGCCTCATCTATTGTGGATACCACACTTTCACCATACACCCATCACTATTTTCATCATTAGGTAGCTTCTTTACCTAGTGCATGATGGGTACTTATGGTTGGAGGAGCCTATTCCCATCACGACAGATCTTATCCACAAAATTTCTCAACTGCCCTGTAAGGGAAAGGACCCCACGATGATAGCAAGAGAAAGTGGTGATTTTCCTCTCGCGGAAGCCATGAAGAAGAAATATAAGCTCAAGAAGAAAAAGAGGGGTTACGCCATCAACAGTTTCAAGGATAAAGGGGTGCGCGTAGCCACCGAACTTGGGAAGGTAATGAGAAAATGATATGGGGATGAAGTACCAGCACCGATAGTTGCATTGGCCAAACAATGCACAGAGGGGGTCCAATTCAACTAGGCCAAGTTCCTCTGCGAGGAATTCTTGTTCAACTATAAGGAATCTTAGGAGTAGGGTAAGAGCTTCCACTACGCGTGGTTTCTCTTATCGATTTTGTTGGTAGTAGGAGAACTGCTAGAGGACAGTTAATTCCCAAGCATTGAGCGTGACTTACCAAAGGCCACAAAGTACATGTTTCTCTGGGCTACCAAGGATGTGAAGTGGATTCGTGATACGAAGATCTTCTCGGTGCTCATGGCGGTGAGCATCTAGATGTGGATTAATAGAAGATTGCGACTGTCCCCCACAATGCACAACAGTCTACGGAGCTTTTTAGACTTCAAGGTGGACATGAATAATATTTACATCAAGGCATGAAAGGATCTGGCACAACAATGGACCAAGCACCCCTTCATTTCCACTAATGATGCAATTTTTATAGTGTTAGAATCATGGCCTCCCGAGTGGCGTGCCCCAGATTTGACGGAGTTGGATAGGACCACAACACATAAAATAAAGGATGAGGCCAAGCTGTGCATCATGTAGCTAGTCGAGAAGAGGCACAATGAGAAAGCAGCAGCCAAGGTAAGGGCAGTCTATGAGGCAGCAAAGGTAGCCATGGAGTAGGAAAAGGCTGCTAACATAGAAATTGCAGTGCACACAATAGGGGCCACAACACGACAAGAAGAGGAGGGCCAAGAATTGTCTACAGGACAGGAGGAAAAGGACACAGACCTTGTAGAAGAAGGCATGGACTTGAGCACAACTTCTACCCAACTCTAAAGGCTGCGCATCACACAGAGATCAGGTGCATGGAAAAAGGTCAAGGCCTCCATGTTGGCCATCGACCTGATCACGTTAACAGAAGGTGACCTCTATGACATTGGTGACATGGTTCGTGAGGTCACTAAAAAAGCACTCTAAGAAGCCATGTTGAAGTAGCAAACTGTGCTAGGGGCCCTGAGGGCACAGCTGCAGGAACTATAAGTGCGGCCTCCATAGGAAGGAACCATAGCCACCTACGGTGTAGCAGGAACATTAGTAGTAGAGGAGATGCTATGCATAAGGATGGCCAACATGATAGTGCTACCGAAAGGGGCGCTAGCACTAGATAATGAGCTCAACCTAGCCACAGTTGGAAGGATCAAGGGGCTTGGCCTTAATTTGGTTGCTCTTCCATGAGACACACTATACCAATTGCAGGATGGAATAACAGCAAGCTCCATGCAACGAAGGGCCACGTGATTTAGGTGATAAGTGTGAAAAATATCAACATAAAACAACTTAGCCTGCAGTGTGACGAACTAGTGTCACAAAACCAACAGTTAGTACAGATAGTGGATGAAGTGTGCTAGCGAGTCCTAGAGTTGTCCATTGTTGCAGACCTACCAACAGAAATTTGGATCCATTGTTTGGCAAGTGGAGTCTGAAACGTGCTCGAGGAAACAACGTGAGTGCAACTGGAGCTGAATCTCCAAATTTCTAAGTTTCAGCTAAGGGCACAGCCTTCCACTCCCCCAGAAGTTAGAGAGCAACACATTAGCGTTATCCAAACAGGGTTGGAATAAATTGGACAGGTTGTACAGGAATGTACCAGTATGTTGGACCAAGCCTTTGGAGTCCTCACATCCTTGCAGGAGGACGCCAACATACAACACCTAGAAACAAAGGTGTGCAAGCTTCAAGAGTAGTACGGAAATGTAAAGGGAACTGCGTAGACAGTTGTCCTCACTCAATGGCTAGCAAAGATGTAGCAAGCAAGGGTGATGAAAGAGTAGGTGGATGCGGCAAGACAGAAAGAGGAACTTCTCAAAGTGCACGTCCATCCATGGATTGACGAGACCTTCACTATTACGATAAATATCGAGGGTAAGCTTGCACAGATGCAAGGGCTCTACATGCTAAGGCATGGATTTGATCCTCACAAAGAAGCATCGGAAGAGCACATGCATCAGGTCCAGTAAACCACAGAATAGTGCGTTGCGGACCTCCGCACAGTATGAAACTAGTTGGAGGGACTCAGTACCAAGATCACCGCTCCAATTGAGTGACTCGGGGATGAGTCACGATGATTGTGTTGGGGGCTTGTTGGGCATCAGATCCCCCCACAACATGTTTTGGGGCTCAAAGGCTAGGTTTTGGTCAAATATATTGTAAGACTCCACAAATTGCAGGTGCGGAGCACGAAGTATAGGTTAAGTCATAGGGTTGTTCGCCCTAAGTTTTTTAATATAATGTAATGTCATGTTAACCTACCCATGGTCCGTAGACCATGGGACTGTATAAATAGAGCAAGGCTCTAAGTTGTAAAGCTAAGTAGCAGATGAGCGAATAAGGAGATAGAGCATACAGTAAGAGTCTAAGTGTATTAGGTCGTAGTAGTAGGAAGAGGCTTTGCAGCTGAGTGCGTAGAGGCCCAATAGAGTTTGCAATTGAGTGCACAGACCCCTGCAACTGAGTGCACAGGGAAATGTCGAGTTTGTAACCTTGAACGAAGAATAATAAAGAGAAGTTGATTCAAAATTCTATGCATTTTCTTGTGTATTGCATTCTATTCATTTATATTATTTTGTTTATCATGTGCACTTATATGATTATTGGAGATACTATTAATTATCACTAGTCTTACATATATAAGTTCAGTAATCGGGTAACAACAAGCTAAATAGTAAGGAACTTGGGTATAATATGGATCGCGCGTTGAGTTGGCTTGTGTGAACGCAACATCATAGGTTGCAAGGGACTAATAGATGTGTGTAGCGACGTGTGCCCAAGGTCAAATTGTGGATTGCGAGAAGCTCATCATACATCGTCAGGGTGCAAAAACTTGGTTCTAACACCCTCCCATACTACTTTGGGTGAGACCTTAGTCTACGCTCCACATAATGTTGCTAAAAGGGCTAGTAGTACCGAGATTTGTTTGGCTAAATCACCTCTGAAATTGGGTCAGGCCCATATAAGCCAAAATTGGTCAATAAATCACCTTCATCAATATTGGAGGATAAGACTCCACAGGAGGTATGGACTTGTAAGAAACCCTCTCTTTCACATCTGAGGCTATTTGGATGTGATGCATATGTACATGTTCCAAAGGAGAAAAGAACCAAGTTGGATAGTAAATCTGAAAGGTGCATCTTTATTGGGTATAAGGATAGTTTAAAAGGTTACAAGCTTGGAACCCAGAAACAAGGAAGGTGGTGTATAGCCGTGATCGGGTGTTTAGAGAGGTGAAATATGTTATCAAACATGAATTCATACCAAAGGAACCTGAGAAGATAAAGTTTGAGCTAAAGGAGGAGGAATCATACTCTACAACAGAAGAGGAATCTGAAGATGAAGAGCCACAAACTCTAGTGGTGAGAAGATTAGTTCAAGAAAGAAGCAAGCTAGAAAGGTATATTCCAGCTGCTTTCTGTTCAAATTTTTCTTTATATATATTACTGATGATGATCCCAAAATTTTCAGGGAAATAATAGATTCACAGGACGGAAAACTCTAGAAAGATGCCATGGTTGATGAAATGCCATCTTTACACAAAAATGAGGGTTGGGATCTGGTGGAGTTGTCGGCTGGAAGGAAACCCATTAGAAGCAAATGGGTGTTTAAGAAGAAGATGAATATAGAAGGAAAGGTGGATAAATAAAAAGCGCGATTGGTAGAAAAAGGTTATTCCCAGGTGTCAGGAATTGATTTTGGTGATATTTTTTCTCTTGTTATCAAGGTAGCTTCTATTAGATTACTTTTATCTGTTGTTGCTACTTTTGATTTTGAGCTAGAACAGATGGATGTGAAGATAATATTTCTTCAAGGGGATCTAGAAGAATACATCTACATGAAACAACCTGAAGGATTTGCAGTGAAGGGTAAGAAATAACTGGTAAGAAAGTTAAAAAAGCCTCTATATGGATTAAAATAGTCACCAAGGATGTGGTATCATAAATTTGATACATATATATGGGGACTTGGCTTCACCAGAAGAAAAGCAGATCATTGTGTCTTATTTAAAATAATTGGTGATCATGTTATTTATTTGGTCATGTATGTGGATAATATGTTGTTGATTGGAAATAACAAAGACATTATCCAGGAATTCAAGACCCAAATGTTCTCCAAATGCAATGTTAAATATCTTGGTGTTGCAAACTATATTTTGGGCATGGAAATTAAAAAAGATTGGGCAAAGAGGAAGCTCTGGTTAAACCATAGGAAGCATGTCAAGGCAAAATTGCATAGGTTTAATATGCAATATAGTAAAACGGAGAAGGTTCCTATTCCTGTAGGTGTAAAATTATATGTTGAATAATGTTCCAAGGCATAGGAAGAGGTAGAGAACATGTCCCATGTTCGATATGCAAGTGTAGTCAGTAGCCTGATGTATGCAAAGGTCTATGCTAGACAAGATATTACACATGCAGTGTCATTATTGAGCATGTTTATGTCAAAACTAGGGAAGGATCATTAGACAGCAGTGAAGCGGGTTTTTAGGTCTTTGCGTGGCACTAGTGATTATGGTCTGTGCTACTAAGGAAGACCAGGATTGGATAGAGTTTTGGACATCCATAGCTTTGTTGATACAAAATATGTTGGATATCTAGATCAGAGAAGACCTACAAGTGTGTATGTGTTTAACCTATTTGGAGGTGCAATTAGTTGGATGAGTAAGAGACAGCCTGTGGTGGCACTTTCAACTACAGAGGCAAAGTACATGGCAATCACTCATGCAAGTAAGGAAGTAGTTTGGTTACAGAGATTGTGTTCAAGTATGGGGTTAGTACAATGAGCTATAAGGATAGACTGTGATAGCCAAAGTGAAATTTTCTTGGCAAAAAACCCAGCTTATCATTCAAATACAAAGCACATAGATGTTCAATATCACTTCGTGAGGGATATGGTTAAGGACAACAAGGTGTTGTTGGTATAGGTGGACACTTTGAAGAATACTGCAAATGCATTGAAAATGTCTGTGAGCACTGAAAATTTCTTTTAGTTTAGAGAAACAATGGGCATTGTATGGTTGGACCAATGACTAATCTCTCTTGTGGCACCTTGTGGAAAGAAAACAACAAGTGGGAGAATGTTGGATATGTGTTACATTATTTCCATGACTAGCCCCAGTAGTGAAGCCAGGGGGTTAGAGGGGGTGCACCCATTCCCCCCTTCATTTCTCCGGGCGTGTTGTACCTTAAGAAACCAATTTCCTGGCTGTGGAGAAATTTTGCTTGAGACATTAATGATTATTGTTTGTTGTCATTAATTTGTCACTTTAATGTTTGTTGTATTCTTAAATGAAGGACCTGGAAGACTTGGTCTTCAACCCTTAACACATATGTGACAGGAAAATCTTAGAATGCCATTTGTTGCTAGATATAAATGATGAATGAAGAAATCTTGAAGGAGAAGTTAAAGATAATATTATACATAACACATAAACTACTATCTCCAACCTTTGGAGAAGTTAAAGATAATATGCTGCCTTATCTATAAATTAGAAAGGAAGGTGAAAAATTCAAGTATATGAGCTCTCTTTTAAGGGATTTTAACTTTATCTACATAAGAAAATAAAGACCTGCAACTTCCTTAATATACTTGAAAGAAGAAAACATAAAATGACACATGACATAGAAGTTACAAAATTATACCCAACAATTCATGGAAACTTCTGATTCTTTCATTAATCAACAACTATATTAGGAATATTGTGGCTCAGTCTCTAGGTTCTCCAAAATTTGAACCACTTCTCTATAAATCTTCCTCTTATGCATTTGTGAAACAATTGCTGATCTCTGAAACAATCAAACTACTAAATTGTTTCCCTAACTATCTGAAGTATAAACTATTACAAAAAATTACATAAAGGGTAAAAGAAACCTCAATGAACATGAAATAGTAGGAAATACTGAACTTAGAAGATGACAATGACTGTTGGCTTTTCGGCTCTGTTAATCAACTCTTGATTTCCTCTACGGATGCTTTAATAATGCTTAATCCACTTAAACCATAATTAACTGCATTAGACTTTGACTTGTGCGTAGACTAGGGCTTACATATATATCCGGTGTGCTTATATTGGCCAAAACACAAAAGAACCGCACCAAATACCTTCCTTTGAATTCCTTTCTAACACTGATTTTTCACTTTACACAGCGAAATCAATGCAAACCCTTGATTAATATGGAACTCAAAAAGAATTAATTTTGCTTCATAAATCCATTGAATCCCCCCGTTCAATGCTCCATTGACTTCACATCACAATTCGCACTCGGCCCTTTCAAATGATATATCAATACAAAACTTAACGATATGAGATATCATGGACACACCAGAGGAATTAAACATAATATATGTAACATCGGGTCTGGCCTATCACATATCTCAATCAGCAGAACCCATATACATGTATATGAAGTACTATGCGACAGACCTGCCAAGAGTATTAAACATAATGCATATATTTTTGGGTCTGCCATTGCAAATCGCAATTGACAGAACCCAATGTCCATAGCTCTGTGGTGCAACAGACCCGCCGGGACTTTAAAACACAATATATATGTTTTCAAATCTGCCTATCACAAATCACAATCAGTGGAACCAATAGCCACTGCTCTGCAGACCCGATGGAAGTATAAAACACTCTAGATATATCTTTTGGGTCTAATCAGGGGTGACATTCATATAACTACTGTTGTGATTTGTGATTGCGATTTGATCGCATCACAACTATAGCACCACTCTTTAACAATTGTTTTTATTTCGATATGCCACTATCACATCTCCCTCTTACCTTAGTTATTTTCAAAATATAGTCAAGTGTTTCTTTCCGAGGTCGATTCTTTAATGATCCACTTTTAGTGATTCACAATATGTATTACCAAAAACAAAATACTTCCTTACTTTTAGACTTTGTGGGGGGGTAAAGAATATAAAGGAGCTTCATTAAGGTTGAACCCCCTCAGTGATTTTAGGCTACACATTGTGATAAAGTTGATAAAGAAGGCCTAAATCACAATATCAGCTACAACATCTGGCTCTACCTGGGGATAGTTCTTTTTCCACAGAAGCACTAAGAACCATAGATCAGTGCCTTCTCCTCAGGCATGAAGTCATACATTTCTTCGCCAAACTTAACTGTGTAAAAATTTGTACAGTGAACCCACACCAATATCTATAGTGATAGGATGTTTGTGCTTTGATAACAAAATATTGAGAATCATAGATCAGTAGCCTTAGTTGCGCATGGAGTCCAAAACTATGAAAACCTTGAAATTTGAAAAACTGAAATTTAACATTCCTGAAGTCTGAAGCCTCTGCAAACCAGTTGGAAAGTCACCCTTATTCATCAACTAAGATTAAACTGAAGAACTGCAACTGGAAACCAAATGCTCAAAACTTGAGCTTATTTATGTATAAGTTCCTACATGTGTACATGATTGATCTCCATCAGGTGATGTCAATATTCCAATGGTACCAGGTTAGCATTTGAGTACTTAATCTAGAACCATTCTGCTAGTTAATCTTGAAAAAACAATTCATTCTAAGTTTCTCCTAAGTTCCAATGGTGTGATCCTGAATGTGTTCATACTGTGAAACCTTCTCTGAGTCAACACCCACATCATTGGGGTTAGAAATCTTTTCAAGGGGAACAATTCCATTTGGCAAAATATTATCCTTCAATTGAAAAATATTATGATTAGCTATTGAATCTTCTAAATCACTGATTTCTGCAACTTCTATTGTTTCTTCTTTATCTTGATCAATTTCTGTGCCTTGAAACTCCTCAACTATAGCAAAAAATTCTTTAATTTGTTGATCATCTTCAAAAGCTTGCCAATTTTTAACATTATCAGGAATAGAGGGTCTGTGTCTCATCCCTACCTCATATCTTAGTCTTGGATTAATATGAGGCTTGCAAGTACTAGCAGCCATAACCAATGAATCTGCTAATCTATCCTCATTTCTTGGAATAAATTGAATGTTAAAAGCTTCAAAAAAGTTCTCAATCGAATCCCATACCTCATTTTTGTATGCCCTAAGCCTAGGGTTCTTTGTTTGAAAATGATCTTTTATTTTGTTAATAATTAGCTCTGAATCTCCAAAAGCAAAAATTGACTTAACTCCCATTTGTTTAGCTGTTCGTAGAGAAATAATCAAGGACTCATATTCCTCCACATTGTTTGTTGCCTCAAACTCTAATTTAAAGGAACAAGGGAACATATCACCTCTAGGCACAATTAGAAGAAAAACAACACATGTTCCCTCCTTGGAAAAAACTCCATCAAAGAAGCATTTCCGCACTCCTCCAGTTTGCAGCTTTGTAATTACATTGGCTAAAGCAAGCTGCTTTTGATTATCTTCAACCAACTCTGCATTATCATGCAACATGAAATAAGCAAAGTCATCCTTCTCATGGCTATATATAGGTGAATTACCTACTCCATTTTTTGTAATTGTTTTTACAGGTCTAGTTTCTCTATATAATCTCCTCTCTTCCCCACCAAAATTTAGTATGACAACATACGTAAAATATAGTTTCAAAACACCACCCAATTTATCCCCCCAAGACCTAGATAGAAGAATTCCAAATCTAGCAGGGATATTTGCTACTACTGCATCCATGACCAAGCTTCTAGCTAGAATTTGAGCTAGTGACACTGCTAGATCCTTAATGACCCCAAGACACTTGACTTTATTTGAATCAAAAGAATACAAGTCCCTATAGAGTTTGGTAGCTACTAGATTTAGTTTCTTCATTATTGACAAAGGCATAAGATTTTGTGAAGCTCCTGAATCAAACATACAATTATGTAACAGGAAATCATGGACTAATAAGGAAATATAAAAAAAAATGTATTGAAGGGTCTACTTCCTCTACATGTGGACCAAAAACCACTACTGATTTGTCTTCCTACAGATTTAGAGTGTCACTTATAATCTCGTTTTATTTCAGATTAACAAACTCAACAATCTCCTTTTGATAAATAGGTATTTTTGTCAATTCTGTAAGAGGAACCTGAATTCTTACCTTTTCCAACTCCTTAGTAAGACTAAACAAGTGACCCTATTTATTAGTCCTTTCGTTCTCCTCTTCACCTTTTTTTCATGACTGGAATTACTTGAGGAATTGAAACAAGTTTCTCCAAAGGAATTTTTCTAGTTTGATCTTGAGAAGACTCACCTTGAAGTATCTGTGTCTTTCCATTTGCATTTTGTTGCTGCTTTCCTTTATTCACTTGTTTTGCAGACTGAGATTCTTGTGGAGTCGCCTTTGGTAAGGAAGTTGAAACTTTCTCCTCACTTTCATTTTCTTGATTTCTTCATCTCTTCCTCGATCTCAAGTCATATTTCTTATGTAGTTCAACTTGCATAAAATTAGAGAATTTCTTCCAATATTCATCAATTTTATTTTCATCATGAATGGCATATGTTTCATCATATTCATACTCTTCTCCTTCAATACCAAGTTCATCTTCATCTACTACATATAATGTAGAAATTTGATCTTCAGGATGCTCTTGTTTTTCAACAGGATCTGCCTCTATATATAATGGTGCTTGAATATGATCTTCATCTTTTCTTCCTCTCTGCAAAATTTGCAAAGGTTGTCTTCTATATTGGGGATTAAATTTCTTATTATACTGTGTTTGTTTTTTAGAATTTTTATTTTCTAACTCTAACTTATTTGACAAAGTTTTGATTACATTACACATATCCTCCAATGCTTGACTTTGAGAGGATTCTATCTTTGCCTTTCCCTTGTGGTGGATAGGCTGTGTTTTTGGTGCTTTTCCTGCAGCCACCAGGTTTGCTTCTATCTCTAATGCATTTGTTTGGATTTGATCAAGGGTCGGAGTTCTTCTTTCCCTTAAAGTGAATCCAAAATTTGATTCAAAAGCCCCTGCAAACATTATTTTTGCACCAACAGGAGCGGGATTAACCTCCACTAAAAGAATATTGTACAATTTGTTAAATCTTCTGACAAATTCGACCACAATTTCATCAGAATTTTTCTTTATGGCATTAAAATCTATTAATGAATACCCATGTTCTCTTTTTTCTCCCCATTTCTGAATGAGTAAACATTCCATCTCTTCCCAAGAAGGAATAGAATTATTGGGAAGCCCTTTAATCCATTTCCTTGCTTCTCCATCCAAGGACTGAACAAAATGTCTTAGAATAACATCTAAATGTTCAATGTTTAGGCTGTCTGCAAAATTGGAAAATACTAATACATGATTCTCCGCTACTTTTTCATCTTCCCCAGTAAAATGAGGAAGAGTTGTGAGGTAATCCTGTGGCATTTGATTAAACGGTTGTGGCTGTTGAAGGGGTGCATACCTATTCATCAAGAATGCAGGTACTACCATGTTTATTGAACCTTGATTACCAACAGATGTGGAACCTGACTGAGAAGTAAATGGAGTGTGTAGAGGTGGTAATGCGGCTATTGGTTCAGGTTGAATAATTATAGCAGGTAAATGAAAAGTAATGGAATTTAGAGATTTCTCTTAATAGTTAGGTTCCTGAAATAAAGATGATGAAAAGATGACTCTTTATCAAATGAATGTTTGTATAAGTTGCTGCCTAATGCATACAATGTAAGAATTGGTGTAATTGGGATCTTATACTTCCCACGCCTCCTAGAAGCTAGCCTTTTGGGATCTGAAAGGGCTTGAACCTTCTGTTGTGAAGTGTTTGATCTTGTATGGGGTCTTCTTGAAGCCATAGTTATTGCTTTGATTCAAAACAACCAAGTATTTCCTCCTCACTAAACAATCAGAGGAAAATATTGAAAAACCCAGGGAAAAGTGTTATTGTCTTTTCTCCTTGGTAGCGGCACCAATTAATGTTGTACCTTAAGAAACCAATTTCTTGGCTGTAGAGAAATTGTGCTTAAGACACTAATGATCATTGTTTTTTGTCACTTTATTGTTTGTTGTATTCTTAAATGAAGGACTTGGAAAACTTGGTCTTTAACCCTTAATACATATGTGATCGGAAAATATTAGAATGCCATTTGTTGCTAGATATAAATGATGAATGAAGAAGGCTTGAAGGAGAAGTTAAAGATAATATGCTGCTTAACACAAAACCTACTATCCATCACTTAGAAGAATTATGAAAATGAGAATTGAATCATAGACAATATGCTGCTTGACATAGAAACTATTATCTCCGACCCTTGGAGAAGTTAAATATAATATGTTGCCTTACACAGAAACTATTATCTATAACTTAGAAAGGAAGGTGAAAACTTCAAGTATAGGAGCACTCTTTTAAGGGATTTTAACTTTATCTACATCAACAAATAAAGACTTGCAACTTCATTACTATACTTGAAAGAAGAAAACATAAGATGACACATGACAGAGAAGTTACAAAATTATACCCAACAATTCTTGGAAACTTTTGATTCTTTCATTAATCAACAGCTATATCAAGAATACAGTGGCTTAGTCTCAAGATTCTCCAAAATTCGAACCACTTCTCTATAAATCTTCCTCCTTTTATACATTTGTGAAACAGTTGTTGATCTCTAAAACTATCAAACTACTAAACTGTTTCTCTAACTATCTGAAGTAAAAAATATTACAAAAAATTACATAGAGGGTAAAAGACACCTCAAAGAACATGAAATAATAGGAAATAACTGAACTTAGAAGATGACAATGACTGTTGGCTTTTCGGCTCTGTTAATCAACTCTTGAATTCCTTTGTAGATGCTTTAATAATGCTTAATCCACTTAAACCATAATTAACTGCATTATAGTTTGACTTGTGTGTAGAATGGGGCTAATGTATATATTAGGTGCACTTATATTGGCCAAAACACAAAAGAACCGCACCAATTACCTTATACTGAATTTCTCTCTAACACTGGTTTTTTTCCTTTACACGGAAAAATCAACACAAACCTTTGATTAATAAGAAACAAAAAAAGAATTAATTTTGCTTCATAAATCCATTGAATCCACCCATTCAATGCTCCATTGACTTTGCATACCCATTCAATGCTCCATTGACTTTGCATCGCAAATCGCAATCAGCCCTTTCAAATGATATATCAATACAAAATTTAACGATATGCGATATAACGGATGTGCTGGAAGAATTAAACATAATATATATAACATCAGGTCTGGCATATTGCATATCGAAATCAAAGGAACCCATATACATGTACGTGAGGTGCTATGCAGTGGACCCGCCGAGATTATTAAACATAATGCATATATTTTCAGGTCCGCCATCGCAATTCGCAATTGGCGGAACCCAACGTCCATAGCTCTACGGTGCAGTGAACCGTTGGGACTTTAAAACACAATATATATGTTTTCAAAGCCGCCTATCACAATCGCAATTGATGGAAACAACACCCATTGCTTTGCGAACCCGCTGGAAGTATAAAACGTGCTATATATATCTTTCGAGTCCCGTCAAGGGTGACATTAATATAACTACCGCTGCGATTTGCAATTGCAATTTGATCACATCGCAACTATAGCACTGCTCTTGAACAAAAAAAATTATTTCAATATGCCACTATCGCATCTCCCTCTTTCCTTAGTTATTTTCAAGATATATTCTAGTGTTTCTTTCCCAGGGTCGATTCTTTAATGATCCACTTTTAGTGATTCGCAATATGTATTACCACAAGAAAAATACTTCCTTACTTTTAGAACTTGGAGGCGGGTAAAGAATATAAAGGAGCTTCATTAAGGTTGAACCCCCTCAATGATTTTAGGACACACATTGTGATAAAGTTGATAAATAAGGCTTAAATCACAATATCAGCTACAACAGGGTGCAGAGGGGTGCTCACAAGGGGGGTGGCGGCCCCCCCTGTCGAGGGGTTTGAGGGCGGCAATATCCCCCCTCTATAGGGATCAGGGAAGTTCCCCGAGGACAAAAAAATTGGATCCTATATTAGGTGGGTGAACCTACCTATGGTTTTGCGCATGGTTTTCACAAATGGTTTTGCGCATGATGGTTTTTTTTCCATGGTATTTTGTAGATCTAGTCAAGGGAACTATAATTATGTTATAATCTAGGGTCAATGGATTGGGATTTTTGGATTCTTCTTCACGCTTATATATGTTTTGTAACATTAAAAGGAATATAATGAAACATCAATCTGGCAGTCCTATTTTTGAGATCCAGGGGAAAATCTCTATGTATATCTATTTTATGTTTTATGCTCTTGCCATTGTGTATTGTCTATTTTTAGAATTATTGTATAGGTAATTATTATACAAGGTTAAAACCTAAAGGAAAGGGTAGTGACGACAAGATGACAATTCAAATGTGGAAGGATAGGTGAAACATAGTGATAAATACAGATAGACTATCACTAGCATATCATTCATATACTTCCATATAAACTACATAAAATAGTTTATGTTCCCATACCTTGATTTGGATATTATTAGTATTTCAAAACTCAATAGCAATGATGAAAATACCAACTTTGATCTTTGGCGAAGTATAATATTCATTACTGGATTCATGATGATAAAATAAATCATAACACTATAGATATTTCAAAGTATTTATAATTTACCATCTTCACTAATTTTGGTGTTGATAGGAAAAATTCGCTCCCTGTACAGTTCTTCTGGACTTATTATATAAATTTTAGTAAGAAATAATTTAGTACCCATTCCTGGTTTATCATAATACCAACTTTAAGTACAGAATCCCTAAGCTAAACTGAAAAATGAATAGAAATCTTCTTGAATATCTCATGTAGCCTGGCTAAAAACTTTCGTTGAAATTTGGATTTTGGTTACTACACATAATTTGAATCATCATTCCATGGATTTTGACCAGGCCTGGAATGATTACTTCCTGGGGCATTTCATTTTTAGAGAGTTTGAAATACACAAAAGAGGACTCCAGAAGGATTTTTTTTCGCACTTATTCTGTTGATCCCAAAAAAGAATAATTCTACACTCAGCAGATCCCTACCTACTGCTACCCATATATTTATCGAGCCTGAGTTAGCCACTTCTTGAGGTATTCCTCTTTGGAGAGTTTGAAAAACCCAAAGTAGACTCCAAGGGGGTTTCTTTCCTTACTTATTATGTTGAGCCCGAAAAAGAAAAATTATGTACTCAACAGATCCCTAACTACAACTGTCCCATTAATATTTACGAGCCTGAATCAATCCTTTCTTGGAACATTCAATTTTTGGGAGTTTGAAATGTTCAAAGAGGACTCGAAATTGTCCTTTTCCATAAGTAATATGTCAAGTATGGATAAAGGAATAAACATACCCTTAACAAATTTCCCCTTTATTCTATGTGTTTTGTGGAGGAAAACTAGGAGTCAACTCACTATTATATATATATCTATATATCTATATATATATAGATTAGTTTGAAGAACCAATAGGAGATGGATGCTTCTTTTGAACCAATCCATTTCTAGATCTTGCATCACATCTTGCAAAAATTCTTAGCGAGAGAGTGGATGGTGGTAGATCTTCAATCTGTGTCCATTCACCACAAATGTGGTCTAATCAACATCAATATATTTTTTTTCTAACTAAGCCATTATCAAATAGTTCTTCCACTTCAGAAGGTCCCAACCATATGGTTGACAAATTCCCTTTGAAGTGTTTATATTTACTATCATATAGCAATGCCCAATCTCCTGGTTGAAAGACCTTCTTCTTAATGTATTTTTCATGCCACTAAGCTCTATGATCATGTACTAACATGGTCCATTGAAATTCATCTTATCTAATTTCATCAAGCTCATTCAAATGAAGTAACCTTTTGTCCTGGGCTTCATTCAGATTCATTCCCAATTGAGTAGTTGTCCAAAACATTTTTACCTGAAACTCGATGGGAAGTAACACTTGTTTCCCATATACTAACCCATAAGGAGTATGTCCTGTCACATTCCTCCAAGTTAATTGGTGAGCCCACAATGCCTCAAGTAATGTTTTAGCCTAGTTTCATGGTGAAGCTGAATTGTCTTGGTGAGGATAGATTCCTAGACTTTGTTGGTGGATTCGACCTATTTGTTTTCTTGAGGGTGGTATGGAGTAGAATTTCGATGCTTGATCTGGTATTATTCAGTAATAGCCTTCACTAGTTTGGATGTAAATTGTGTTCCCTGATTAGTCACAATCTCCTTAGGTACCCCAAACCGAGTGAAGATGTCCTCAAAAGAGAAATCAACCAAAACCTTCACGGAAGCATAATATAAAGCCTTGGCATATACCCACTTAATCATGTAATCAATACAAACCATTATGTGTCTCTTCTTCTTGGACATGGGAGAGATGGGTCCCACAAAATCTAGTGCCCATTTCTCAAAAGGTTCCACTAATATTTGAGTTTGGGGAGGCATTTCATTAGTCAGAATTGGCCTCCCCATTCTTTGATAGGAATCACAACCTGATATGAACCTTTTGGAATCTTTGAAAAGAGTGGGCTAGTAATAGCCCACATGTAGGACCTTATAGTCTATCCTTTTAACTTCAAAGTGGTCACCACATGGTTCACTATGGAAAGCCCTCAAAACATTGTACATCTCATCTTCTTGTACGCACCTCCTCGTAATTAAATCAGGTCATGTGTGGGAAAAGTCCCCTTCTATCCAAGAATAATTGGCACTTCACTACACAATATTATGCTTTTCCCTAGTGGAAATATTTTTTGGCAACATTCCTATCACCAAATAGTTAGCCATGTTAGTGAACCAAGGAGTAGATGTTGAGATAGTGAACAAATCCTCATCTAGAGAATCGTCTGAAAGTGGTACTGCAAATCTATCTTGGAAATGTTCATTTGTGATAAGAAATTTTTAGCCAAACTATCTTGTCCATGCCTATTGTTGGTTTGAGGGGACCTGACCTAGGTTCGAAATTAGAAACAAATACCTACAACACTGGCCCTTTCGGCATCAACCCATGGTGCGTGGACTGAAGTCTCACCAGAAGCAGTATGGGGGGATGATGAAACCAAGTTTTTGCACCCTTGAGAATTCTGAGGGGTCAATTTAATCCAACTCTCACATAGGTTGCTTCGTGCACTGTCCTAACCTATGAGACCTTTATGATCTATTAGGATCACCTTTCACACAACCCTAACTAGGGGCTGAGATGCTTTCACGCTACTAGGGCAGCAATCTATGCTATTTTTCCAAGTTACACCGCGTATCTTACTTATCTTCTTACAATTGTTGGTTAACTTTATGTAAACAAAGGCCTTATCTCACATTTACTTAATCAACACAATCATATATGTTTGCACACCATATAGACAACAAAAATGCAATTTATAGCAAATATATTTGATACAAAAAATAGGAAATAAATATATAGAATTGATGTAAAACTTCTCTTTATTAATGCTTCAACAGTTACAGACTCGAATCACCCCGCGCACTTAGCTGCAAGGGTCCGTGCACTCAGCTACAGACTACTAGGCCTCTACACACTTAGCTGCATACCCTTCTCCTACTCTACAACCCAAAGACTCAACTCTACGCTTAGATCTTCTACTATCCTTCTATTTCATCATCATTCCTTCTAATTCTATTATGTCTCGACTACTTAGAGCCTCTCTCTATTTATACAATCCCATGGTCTGCAAACCATGGTTAGATCTCTAAAGCTGACATTACATTACAAAATTTAGGGTGAACAACCCTATGAATCATTTACAACTTCATGATCCGTGCCCACAAAATGCAGAGTATTTACATCAGATTTACAACTTTTAACCAAAAACTGTGCTTAAGCCCCAAAACTTTCCTTGGGGGATCCCGTGTCCAACAGGTCCCCAACACAAACATCGTGACTCACCCTCGAGGCAATCTATTGGTGTAGACATATTCACATGAAGACCTCCCAATTTTGTCTGGATGGCTGTATGATCGGCAGTGCACTACAAAGTTGCCCGTCGCACTTCCTGGACGCGCTGTTGAGAGACTGTTGCAGCTGAACTACTGACCTGCACTTGTTCCTGCATTCCCTGCATATGTGTGAGCTTGGCTTCAATCGAGGTTGTAATGATGAATGCCTCATTGATCCATGGTTGTACACATGACTTCAAGACAACTTCCTTATGTCATGCAGTGTCTACCTGCTCCTTGAGCACTTTTTCCTGCTGCATCCGCGCGAGCCTCTGTCTAAGGGCCACCATCTGCACAGTCCCTTTTATTTCATCGTACTATTGCTACAGCTCATGTGGCTCTATTTCTAAGTGATGTATGTTCGGGTCCTCTAGTAGAGTGGTGAGGAATTTAAACGTCTCTACAAATAGTTTGGTACAAGGCTTCATTACACTATTGATCTCCATTATTCCTATTGTAATGACACTGGAACATTGTTCCTTCACCTTAGGCAGAGTTGCAAGCTATGCCTTCAATTGCAGCTCGGCTATCTTAAGGTTTAGCTGAAGCTTAACCTTAGCCATTTCTTCTTTCACCTCGCGCTCCCATGCTGCTAGTCTCTGGATGCGCACCTCCATTGGTTCCTCAGCTAGGATGGCCAACTCAGAGACCATCTAGTAGGCTTCCTCATCCACCTGCACTAGCTATCTATTTTGTGTCATGACCTCATCACGTTGTAGGCTCAATTGTTCAATATTAATCTATAGCTCACGCATCACCTGGAATGCGTAGCCCTCCCTAGCCCGCAGTTTTGTTGTCACTCCATCCTACAAAACATAGAGCGTCTATCGAGGGAGCGCAACCATGTTTATCCCAACACCCTTTAGTGCACTAACCATAGGCTTGTTTCCCTCATTTTATGTAACCAATGTGCCCTCTAGCAGCACTATGGTGTTGGTCATGCAGGTGCGCAACATTTCCTCAGGTGCAATTGTGCCTACTACGAGGCTGGTCGATAGAGTACCAGCTTGAGGAGTGCACACCTACAACTCTTGTATCTATGTCTAGAGGACCCCCAACACTATCTAGTTTTCCTCTACGAATTGTTAGAGGGCCTCCGCAGTGATGTCCTGCACCATCTCCCCTATGTCATGGAGATCCCCCTTAGTGAGGGTGATTGGGTCGAAATAAGTCTTGGAGGCTTTCGACTTCTTTCGTGGCCCCACCTTCTCTCTCAAGTGTTGTTGCTTCAGCTATGTGGATGTTGTTTGTTGATCATGCCACCTTCTACTATTTCTATCTCCTGTTCAGGTGAAGGAAACTTCTGGGCCTCGTGATCCTTCTTTGCTACCTTTTGTTGTTATTTTGATACCTTCGCAATGTCCCGTGCCTCCTACACCTTCGTTGTTGCTACTTCATTCCTTCTCTTCTCTGCCAACTACGCCATCCGCAGTTTTGCCACCTCCTTCTTCTTCTGTGTAGTGGAATTCTCTGATTCCACTGTGCAGCTGGTGGGAGTGCACCACTTTGGTGGCCATGATTCAAGCATGGTGAATATGACATCATCCATGGTCAGGTAAGGTAGCTCCTTCCATGCTTTCATGGGGTCCTTCCTCGCCCTAATGTACACATGATGAAAGTCCACCTTGAACTCCGCAAAGCTCTGCAGACTATTATAGTTAGTGGGTGATAACCATGGCTTGTGGTTAATCTCCATTCTGATGTTCATCTCCATGAACAACCAGAATTTATTGGTCTTTGATCCTCTGTGCATCTTAAGTTTCCCAAAACGAAGCATACTTTTCTGTCTTCAGAAGATCCTTCGCAATCATGGGGAACTTGTTGTCCTCGGGCAATTCCCAAGCCACCAAGAGTATGGATAGTAGAAGCCATGCATAGTGGAAAGTCTTCCCCTATTCTTGTGCCTCGTGGTAGTTTTCCAGGAAGTCCCTGCACAAGTAGTCCACCCAATTAAACTGGACCCCCTCTATGCATTGCATGGTAAGTGCAACCATCAATGTAGGTACCTCATCCATGTGGCACTTTCACTTAACTTTCCCAACTAATATATGCGTCGCAACTTTGACCACAGTGTTATTGATACTGGAGATCATGTACCCTCTCTTTTTCTTCTCAATCTTGAACATTTTCATCATGGCCTCTGTTGTTATAGACATATTTCGGCACTACAACCCAAATAACATATGTCCATAAAACAAGGGCTTCTAAGTCCCTAGACGTGTTGTTTCATACACTAAAGGAGCAAGGTCAACTGATTACATCATCTCCGAGAAGTTCTCCCTAAAAAACTACTCAGAACTGGTCAAAACTGGACCATACAAACTAATCAGTGCTAAGGGTGTGATGCATCTCACCTACCACATGCAAAAAGTGCGATGCACACTGAAATGCCCTTCTATGGGGTGCAATGAGTGAGAGCAGACAAATGGCAGAAGCAATTGGCTAGGTGGAAACTCAGAGAATCTTCTAGAAACTGCCCATTTGACACTTGCTTCTCTGAATTTTCCCAGGGATGAGTAAGAGATCATGAATCTCCAAGTGGAACCAAGAACTATCAAAGAGAGGACACTAATCAAAATCCTAGAAGCTGACTCACCCACCTACAAACATCTATATATGGATCCCTCATCCCAGAGATCCAGAGGCTAGAATATTGTATTTTTTAAGGAAGTGTTGTTGATTTCTTTGTGGAACATCATAGTGTTGGGTGATCTATCTTTTCATGAGGTGAAGAAGGGCTTTCATTCTGGGAGGATGACGCTGGGTCAGATCAATGGGTTGTAATCCTCTCTTCTACTCTTTCTATCAATAAAGCTATTTGAGTTTTCCTCCATATTCTTGTATGTCTGAGTTGATATATGCATTTGTGTGGTAAATATATATCTGATCCTATATTTTTTATTATTTTAGATCTCTATGCTTTGATGGTATTATGTTGCATTGACTCTACATGTGTTTTTGGAAGCAAGACAAGCGAGGAAGGAGCGACCAAGATCTGTCAAATGGGAGAGGAAACAAGCAAGGAGCCAAGTGAAATACTGAGGTTGGTACTCTCTGCTCCTTTTTCACTTCTAATAAAGGAAAATGCAAGTAACTTTAGTTTGTTTATTTCTAAGATAGCTACCCATCTTAGTGGTACTAGCAGCTCTGAATGGACACTAGTTTTCCCGATAACAAAATGGCGACTCCGCTGTGGAGCGAATAGCTTGTTTTCTTGTTTCTAGTTTGTTTACTTTATAAACTACAGATAGAGCCTGAAGTTATGCCAGCTAGCCTTCGAACTGCTTATGCTATGCAACTGCAAAGTAGATAAACATTGCTTCAGTCAATCTCTAGGTTAGTTTATGAATTAAACATTTGACTTGAAAACATTCTAATTGCCCTAGTGGTGGCTCAAGTAACCTCATTAGATTAGCCCCTATGCTTTGTATTTACTGACTATCATTAGCTCAGCTTAAATCCCTAAACTAAGCTGCAAACTGTGACCAAAAACCAAGTTAAAGTCTCATCCCCAGACCATCGCAATATCTCCTTTTGACAGTCTGGATGCATCTCACCTCTTGTGTGTATTAGGTGAGATGCATCCCTGTTTTCCTATGTTACAGGTGTGATGATCAGATAAGACTATTTCTGCCTCCAGATTTTGGTTTTTCTTCATTCTCTTCAGCTTTATTCAAGAGTTTTGTTGTCTATGATCAGTATACCACTATTGAAACTCCCTTCCTTTGCATTGTTGAACCTCCATTGTACAAAGAATTGTGAATGTTTTTATGTATTTTTTGTCATTTTCATTTCTCCTTTACAAAAAGGTAGCTTAATCAAACTGTCGTCTTTTGATTTGGAAGTGTCGCAAGGGTCATTTTTAGTCAAAGGAAAGAATCCTACTCTTTTTTATGGTCAATTACACTATTACTCTTGTATTTGATTTGAATTAATAATATTTCAAGTGTTGAAAGTAGTTTTCAATTTAAAATCTCAAAGTGTCGTCCTTGTATTCCTTTCATCGTTTGAAGAGAAAATTGTTAGTACTGTCACTTTGAAAAGATAATTCAGATTTTTACTTAACATTTGTTTTTTCATTCACACATGAAGAAAGCGGAAAACAAATACATGCGTGTGCATTTGCATTTAGATTGCTTGTTGATTTAGGACAGTGCATCTAGTGTGTGCTCTCTGCTCTATGTTGAAAGAAATTCGCTTCTCTTTCCTTAGTAGCTAGGATTTTCATTGCAAAAAGAAGAGTAAACAACTATTTATCATCTTAGATTGCATATTTAGGAATTGTATATCTACATCATGTGGTGAACCTTAAAGGCAATCTTCGTAAGAAAGATCAACTGTAAAATAAATTCAATGAACATAAAAATGCTTTGGAACCTAACGCAACATTTAGAAGTCTAGGTTAGAGACGTATTCTGGCGTCCTAAAGCCTGGTAACTATTGCTTTCATCGAAGGTTGGGTGATTCCTCCTCTTTGAGATGACAAGTTCCAGTACAGACTTGTGCTCCCACATACCATCGAGTATATATTGGGATACCACAATAGGCTATATCCTTTATCCTTAGGAAGCCGTGTTTGTCGCCCTATCAATCACAATGCACTGAACACAGCATTCGGGAAGATTGACTGTCGTACTATAAAAAGTATTCTACAGTTTTGTGATTGATTTGGTAATCCCTCTGTCTAGATTTCTAGAGTAGTCACTTTCGTTCCTTTTCAAACTCCTTAACAAAAAAGGTCCATCTGAGCACTTGTCACTTCAGGCTCATTAAAAATAGAAGGCAACTAGAGTCATATTTAGCTTTTTCTCAACTCTTAAAAATTGAAAAAGCAAGTTGTGTCAAAGCGTCATAAAATTTATTTTAATCAGAATAATGTCATTGTTCCCTCATTGATCTTAGGTTGAGAAAATGGAGTCCACCAACCAAGGATTTCCCCTTGGGGGAAATCCTAGTCCTTTCTCCTCTTGGGGAGATGTTGGTGCACCTCATATGGCCACGTTGTCCCTTCCAGGACTGACAATTGGCCTGCCAGTATGGCACTTCTCGACCTCTGTCGTTCAAAGCACCGTGATTCCTGAGAAATCAAATCTGCAACTGGACGATACTAGAGTTACCCCCTAACCTTCTACTTCATTTATTTCTCCCTCTCCTTCTACCTCTTCAATTGGTAAAGCTAGTAAAGTTAAGGACCAAGTAACTGAGAAGAAGAAGAAAGGGAAGGAGAATAAGAAGAAGGAGCCAACAACAAAAAGGGGCAACCATGCATCGTCTAGCGAAAATCCACACATTGCGTTGTCCAAACCTAAATCTCCATATGTCATTTGCAAAGGAGACCACTATCATCGAGATTATCCTTGCATCCCATGGATCGTAAGCGACTGGTCTCCCCGCTTGCACAATCCGGTGTCATCAACCTCTGACAATCCTGTTGAAAGTACACCGTCAACTAGTGAAAATGAAGTCACTGGATAAAAAGGAAGATATAAAATTCCTTGTAGACTATGTGAAGGTGATCATGCCATCCACCATTGTCCCTTCCTAGATGAAGCTAAAAGAGTCTTGGATAACCATCCTGCTTCACTGCTATGGCTTCCTCCTGGATACAAGAAACTCTTGCCGAGTCCATCACCAGTTGAAAATATGACTGACACACCTTTGTTGTCGGTCAAAGCATTTATCATTGAAGATAAAACCTCTGATTCCACACTGGACCAAAGTCAATAGGTCGAGACGGCAATCGACCCAGTCTTGACTTCAGAAGGTCTACCTTCAGATGATACAGTCACCAAAGAGAATGAGAATGACACCATTCAAATTCTCTTTGTAAACACAAACTCTGATGAACATGGGGGAAATATACCCATTCCTTTACCGCAGGAAGGAAGTTCGTCAGAGATGTATCTAGTCGTTTATTCGGTCCCACTCCAAGCAACCTAGTCGTTTCCTTTGATTGGAATCTACTAGGCAGTCCCCGTCTACCATCTAATGTACCATTCTAAATCATTGTACAAGCTTATAGAATGGTCATGGTTGGTACTATCATAGATGAAGGGGCTTCTATGAGTATCCTTTCCTCAACTGCTTGGAAAGCGCTTGGTTCGCCATCGCTTCTGCCTGAGATGCGAAAAATGATAGCTTCGACAAAGGAATTAGTCGACTGTTAGGGATCCTTCTAAGTTTCCCTATAACTTTGAGAAGGAAAATTGTCTACCTGAATGTAATGGTAGTCCAAGGACCTTTAGATTACAATCTACTCCTTGGGCATGACTACATTTATAGCATGGGAGCCATTGTCTCCTCACTCTTTCGAGTGATGTGTTTTCCGCATGAAGGTAGAGTGGTCCAACTCGTAGACCAGCTTTCATTTCCCGACTCACACATAGCTAATAGTCAAATGTCATCCCTAACTGGTCCTTTTGTTCAAGGAATGTCTCATCAATCTCCAGTTCATCCACCTGATGAACGCGAGTGATTCGATGATTGTGACTGAAACCCAGGGGGCATGCGCCTTGGTCTGCTTCGGCAGGAAAACTTCTGGTATAGGGTAGGTTTCGTGGAGGATATATGGCTAGTCTGACACACCTGTCCATTTAGGAAAGTGGGATTAGACTAGAATAATATACCTCTGTCAGAAGGTATGCCTTTCCCGATAGAGAAGGTGTCTTGTCTGCAAATTGAAGGGTAACCTGGAAAATCTACTTTGTTATACCTAGGGAAATGCAAACCTTTTGTACGCAAGTGAAAAGTGACCAGCGTAACTCTAACCCCATAGTTTTGCTGACTTCTGCTGCTTAAGTTAGGTGATTGGTCTAATCGACCATTCACCTTTGTAGGGGCCAAATGGCACCGGTAAAGTAAAGGAAGAGTGTTCCTACCTAACCCCACTAGTTGATTAACCCCTAGGATAGTAGTTGGTCATTCCTAGCTTACATACAAAAGGCTCTGGAGCAAAGTTTCGAATGGGGCAAGCTCCATAAAAATGAACCTATTGATGAGACATCCTTATTATATGACTGGCACAAGCAGTTTTGCACGAAGTTCAAGCTTGTTAAAAATAAACCTAGCAATGAGCATATGTTCCACCAGAGTTTAAGCTCATTAAAAAATGAACCCACCTTCGGTAAATAACCATTGCGATCACATTATTATCAGCTTTTGAGCCTTGGTTATTGTTGAGCTAATTTATGTGACTAAATTAACGCAAGTATTTATTATCAATCCGAGTTTGTGAAACTTGGAGGCAAATCCACTATTTGTGAAGATCAAGTATAACCAAACTTTGAAAGATAAATGATTAAAAACTAAGAGCAAATATATCCTAAAACTCTTGATTCAATCAGCTTAAAAGAGGAAACATTGAAAGAGTTCTTGACTCAAGAAGTCTGCTCTCACCTCAGTTATGACTTAATGAATTAGAGATTATAACCAAATACTCAAGATGCATAAATCATACATGAAAAAGGCTCTTAACTTAAGAGACACTTAAAGTTTTCCATAACAACTCATTCATCTCAAGATATAAATCTAAATGGAAACACACTATTTGCATGTAAACAAAAGAGACTAATTCTAATTCACCATTTCATAGAGAGAATGCCCAACTTGAACACTTGTTTTCCAACTCAATTAGATGATGAATAAACCATTAACAAATGAAATCAATCACTATTCATAACCATGATGCAATCTGAAATAAGACTTTGGAAAAACTAAAGCTACCATCAACCAGATTTGCAATGAAATAAAACTA
>APFE030715485.1:167616-183080 GCA_000404065.3 Pinus taeda | reverse complement strand
GCTGCCTTAACCTTTTTTTTTTTTCATATTTAGCTTGCCACATGTTTTTGTGTTTCAACCACTTGAATGCATGTTTGGAAAGCAATTCATTTCTCCTTTTCAACCTGCTTATTTCTTCCTGTAATTTGTCATTTGTTTTTATTAACTTTGCATTGTCCTTTTTCTGTGCCTTATTCTCTGATTTCAATTGCTTTTCCACAATTTTGCTTATTTCAATCTGATCAGTTAAGTCTCGGATTGTGGCCAAGTTAATTTCCTTTTCAAAATCCTGAGTGGTTTTCATTAATGATTCTCCTGCATCATTATCATATATGGAATCCCTTTCAAGGGGTTCTTGTGTTGTATCCTGTTCTTCTGGTTTCCTAGGGGAATATGCTTCTACTTCTTTTTCAAAATCAATAGAATTCCTATTCCTAGAAACAGACATAACACATGTTTCGGTCTCATGTAAGGCCATGTTTTTGGCTCTTGTTCTAGGATATAGGGGAGAATTCATCATGATTTTGGTTTCCTGCTGTACTTTGTCCTGTATATCAATAAGCTGCTCAGTAAAATGATTTTTATGCATGAATTCTTTCCATTCTAACCCCTTTGATTTCACCTGATGTTCCACTAAGATTTTGATTAGCCCCTGATGATATATTTGTGTTGCCCTTGGCTTATGCTCCTGTTTCACTGTGTCAATCGTTTTCACAAGAATTTTGTATAGGAAATATGGCAAGTTTATTCTATCATTCCCTCTGATATGCTGCAGTAATCTAACATGATATAGATGAGCAATGCTATATTGACGATCACAAGTCAAAAATTTTTGAATAATCAAAACCAGTTCCCCCCATGGTTCGTTGAACCACTCCCTGGGTATCCCCTTAGCTCTACAAATGTGCCCTTTCAGTTCTTTTCGAGGAAGAAAGTCCAGGCTTTCTCCTTGAAATGTAAACCTTTATGATACTTTTCTCCTATCATAGGCAACTCTAAGGCTTGGGCTAAGAACTCTTGAGTTACGGGGACACTGATTTCTCCTACTTGAGTTCGATCTTGGCTGAAATTATTGATGAAATCTTTAGTTATTTGCTCAGAATGTCCATTGAACTTCTGTAAAAATCCTATCATTCCCGACTGATATTATTTTTCTACAGTTTCCTTTCCCCAATTTTCTATGTGAAATCTTGGTTCTACCCGGTTTGTCATGATTTCTGTGAACCAGTCAATATAATCCTCGGCTGTTACTAACTTCATTTAACAAAAATTATGACTATTGTTTTTAAATGAAATTGTAAAAGCAACGAGGCTTACCTTCCCCCTTCTAACTCAGCTTTAATCTGTTTGACTCTATCTTCTTTATCCTCTGCTGTCTTTCCTCTGCACAAACTCTGTTTCAATTCCCTGTTTAAGGCAACCAATACCTAAATATCTTGTGTCAATACACTGTCCTCTGTTTATTTTTGTGAAAAGTAAATATTCAGGCAGCAATAACCATGTTTACTGAGCTAAAAATAACATGAGTTACTGTGTATTAAACAAAAACTTGGAAAAAAATTTGGCTCTCGGCCTCATAACAAATCCTCAAAACATTCTTTGCCTATTCTCAAAGGGAAAAAATGAATGTATACTGCAAAAATTGCTCTCGGCCTCTCAAGGAATATCAACAAAATTGACTGTGTTATATAGCAAATGCTCTGGCCTTTCAACAATTTCTTAAAAAATGACTGTATAACTAGCAAATTGCTCTCGGCCTCATATTCCTTACTGCTCATAACAAATGGAAAACAATTTTTTTTTTTTAAAACACAGTCTATGAAACCCTCTGCCTCAAGGCACAAACAATGCAAAGTCGACGTTCAACTAGGATTTGCAGTCAATACAGCATGCTCGCATACAATCCCATACATTTCAATGGCATAAATATAGAAATATATAGGCGCACAGTGAAACATGAATGCGTTTGACTCGTTTTGACATGCACCCTACAGCATTCCTCTGTTCTATTTGAAAATCTTCACAACATATACCAATGCGCAATCTGTTTACAGCTCATACATATATACAACAGCACTTCCAAAATCTAATTTAATGCTTTTCCCAACGCATATGACAACACCCTGTTCTGAGCAACCACGCATTCACAAACACTTCATGACTTAGGCGTTCTCTGTTTGGCAGCCGATGACAATTGCGCACAATGAAAACGTATTTATATGCATATCAAGACTTGGCTCTCGGCAAACAAATAAATGCAACCATAGTTCAACAAAGAGTGCTCATAAATATAACAACCCTTACGCTCAGCATTCAAACTACCTCTCCGCGTTGGATGCATTATATTTCTCATTTTCCTCTATCGTGTGATGCATGCAACATGAATCTTTAAATGCTGGCCGATTATCATTGTTTTCACGCCACAATCGATGCGTTAGATTTCTCTCCCCAGCAACGGCGCCAAAATGTTGAGCTAATTTATGTGACTAAATTAACGCAAGTATTTATTATCAATCCGGGTTTGTGAAACTTGGAGGCAAATCCACTATTTGTGAAGATCAAGTATAACCAAACTTTGAAAGATAAATGATTAAAAACTAAGAGCAAATATATCCTAAAACTCTTGATTCAATCAGCTTAAAAGAGGAAACATTGAAAGAGTTCTTGACTCAAGAAGTATGCTCTCACCTCAGTTATGACTTAATGAATTAGAGATTATAACCAAAGACTCAAGATGCATAAATCATACATGAAAAAGGATCTTAACTTAAGAGACACTTAAAGTTTTCCATAACAACTCATTCATCTCAAGATATAAATCTAAATGGAAACACACTATTTGCATGTAAACAAAAGAGACTAATTCTAATTCACCATTTCATAGAGAGAATGCCCAACTTGAACACTTGTTTTCCAACTCAATTAGATGATGAATAAACCATTAAAAAATGAAATCAATCACTATTCATAACCATGATGCAATCTGAAATAAGACTTTGAAAAACTAAAGCTATCATCAACCAGATTTGCAATGAAATAAAACTAGTCTAACTTGGAAGTGTACTTAGCTTGGTGCGGGGGCCCTCCACCCTTGCCTTGCACACTTATGAAGATGATATCAGAAGCTTTATATCAGTCAAACATCCATGTATTGATCAACAAAATGAGAGTAACACAAATCTCCAACTTAAGTCTTCAAACCAAAAATATTACAGCATAAAAGTATCAAATGTCAAGTGTGTTGAGCCATCAAAGTGTGGCTCTTCAATAAGGAGTTCATGAAACCAACTGATCTAAAATCACTCTAAAAAACATATCTACCCTAATCCACCTATCCAAGTCGAATCCAAATCCCTCATCCCAAGAAATATGACTAATATCAGGGGATCCCAAAACAACCCTATTTAGATGGGATTTCTAGATGACTAGTCATGATTGACTAGCTCCAAAAAGGCATAATAAAACTCGTTTTGTTGAAACCAAGCATAGGTGGCTTGGTCCTAGTTCCCAAGATTTCTATTCATGCATCCCATTCGTGCTGAAGTGGCCTGCATCCATATCAACCATGAAGTGATTACGGGAATTTCTTAAAACTGCCAAAATTGCACTTAAACTCAAACTTTAATAAAAACTTTAGAAATTGATAAATTAAAGTTAAATACCTAATTAGACACCAAATATTCATTAAAATGAAATGGATGAAGTGAAAATGAAGGATAAATGGATAGCTAGGTAAGTTTCTCAAAGCAAAATAAGATCAAAACTGAGACCCAACATCTCTCCCATGCTTATGATCAAGCATGTCCCCATGCTTGCTTGCTTCTCTTGGACCTTCTGCCCTCTGAAGTAGATGTTGTACCTGTTGTTGGTTCCCTATTCAAACAATCAAAATCTGATTCCTACCTTGCCTTTAACATTGCTACCTTAACCTTTTGTTTTTCATATTTATCTTGCCACATGTTTTTGTCTTTCAGCCACTTGAATGCCTGTTTGGAAAGCGATTCATTTCTCCTTTTCAACCTGCTTATTTCTTCCTGTAATTTGTCATTTGTTTTTATTAGCTTTGCATTGTCCTTTTTCTGTGCCTTATTCTCCGATTTCAATTGCTTTTCCACAATTTTGCTTATTTCAATCTAATCAGTTAAGTCTCGGATTGTGGCCAAGTTAATTTCCTTTTCAAAATCCTGAGTGGTTTTCATTAATGATTCTCCTGCATCATTATCATATATGGAATCCCTTTCAAGGGGTTCTTGTGCTGTATCTTGTTCTTCTGGTTTCCTAGGGGAATATGCTTCTACTTCTTTTTCAAAATCAATAGAATTCTTGTTCCTAGAAACAGACATAACAAATGTTTCGGTCTCATGTAAGGCCATGTTTTTGGCTCTTGTTCGAGGATATAGGAGAGAATTCATCATGCTTTTGGTTTCCTGCTGTACTTTGTCCTGTATATCAATAAGCTACTCAGTAAAATGATTTTTATGCATGAATTCTTTCCATTCTAACCCCTTTGATTTCACCTGATGTTCCACTAAGATTTTGATTAGCCCCTGATGATATATTTGTGTTGCCCTTGGCTTATGCTCCTGTTTCACTGTGTCAATCATTTTCACAAGACTTTTGTATAGGAAATATGGCAAGTTTATTCTATCATCCCCTCTGATATGCTGTAGTAATCTAACATGATATAGATGAGCAATGTTATACTGACGGTCACAAGTCAAAAATTTTTGAATAATCAAAACCAGTTCCCCCCATGGTTCGTTGAACCACTCCCTGGGTATCCCCTTAGCTCTATCAAATGTGCCCTTTCGGTTCTTTTCGAGGAATAAAATCCAGGCTTTCTTATTGAAATGTAAACCTTTATGATACTTTTCTCCTATCATAGGCAACTCTAAGGCTTGGGCTAAGAACTCTTGAGTTACGGGGACACTGATTTCTCCTACTTGAGTTCGATCTTGGCTGAAATTATTGATGAAATCTTTAGTTATTTGCTCAGAATGTCCATTGAACTTCTGTAGAAATCGTATCATTCCTGACTGATATAATTTTTCTACAGTTTCCTTTCCCCAGTTTTCTATGTGAAATCTTGGTTCTACCCGGTTTGTCATGATTTCTGTGAACCAGTCAATATAATCCTCAGCTGTTACTAACTTCATTTAACAAAAATTATGACTATTGTTTTTAAATGAAATTTTAAAAGGAACGAGGCTTACCTTCCCCCTTTCAACTCAGCTTTAATCTATTTGACTCTGTCTTCTTTATCCTCTGTTGTCTTTCCTCTGCACAAACGCTGTTTCAATTCCCTGTTTAAGGCAACCAATACCTGAATATCTTGTGTCAATACACTGTCCTCTGTTTATTTTTGTGAAAAGTAAATATTCAGGCAGCAATAACCATGTTTACTGAGCTAAAAATAACATGAGTTATTGTGTATTAAACAAAAACTTGGAAAAAAAATTGGCTCTCGGCCTCATAACAGATCCTCAAAACATTCTTTTCCTATTCTCAAAGGGAAAAAATGACTGTATACTGCACAAATTGCTCTCGGCCTCTCAAGAAATCTCAACAAAATTGACTGTGTTATATAGAAAATGCTCTGGCCTTTCAACAAATTCTTAAAAAATGTCTGTATAACTAGAAAATTGCTCTCGGCCTCATATTCCTTACTGCTCATAACAAATGGCAAACAATTTAAAAAAAAAAAAATGCAGTCTATGAAACCCTCTGCCTCAAGGCCCAAACAATGCAAAGTCGACGTTCAACTAGGATTTGCAGTCAATACAGCATGCTTGCAGACAATCCCATGCATTTCAATGGCATAAATATAGAAATATATAGGTGCACAGTGAAACATGAATGCGTTTGACTCGTTTTGACATGCACCCTACACCATTCCTCTGTTCTATTTGACAATCTTCACAGCATATACCAATGCGCACTCTGTTTACAGCTCATACATATATACAACAGCACTTCCAAAATCTAATTTAATGTTTTTCCCAATGCATATGACAACAACATGTTCTGAGCAACCACGCATTCACAAACACTTCATGACTTAGGCATTCTCTGTTTGGCAGCCGATGACAATTACGCACAATGAAAATGTATTTATATGCATATCAAGACTTGGCTCTCGGCAAACAAATAAATGCAACCATAGTTCAACAAAGAGTGCTCATAAATATAACAACCCTTACGCTCAGCATTCAAACTACCTCTCCACGTTGGATGCATTAGATTTCTCATTTTCCTCTATCGTGTGATGCATGCAACATGAATCTTTAAATGCTAGCCGATTATCATTGTTTTCACGCCACAATCTATGCATTAATATTTATTCAATCCTTCCCTACGTGCTGTAGACTGAGAGTTATCCGGATTTAGAGTTACCTAGCTATTACTGGCTGCGTGGAATGCAAACAAACGTTCAAATCCCTTCTTTCTCGGTCAGTCGCACTGGTGTCAAACAACGAAACCTTGTGAGTAATGGCGGACTCATTCTTATCTACAGTCGCCGAGCGAAAAGCATTCGGGTTCTTACCTTGTTTGCTTGCTAAACTCAGCTTCTTCGACTCAGATTTTCCTTTTAAAATCCCTCTCAACTCACTCCTTCTGCCTTTTGCTTTGTTTTGGTATCAAACCCGACTCTCTGAGCTCTGGCAATGAAGAATGGAGGTTTTAACAGCGCAGGGACGATTATCTCATGACCGTTTCTTCCCTGTACGCTGCGGTTCATTGTTGGTAGACGTGGTTAGCTGGCCGTCCTCATTGACTCAGTCTCCCAACTGAGTTATGAGGATGGCCGTATGGCTATTTCAAATACTTATTCTCTGCCATTTCCATCAACCAATACCTTCTGTCGGCCATAACACCGTGTCACCTACCGTATCATGTGTTGGTCTACGTGGTGCTTATGGTTTCTCATTCCATTCACTGCTGCTGTGTTGTTGATTATGGCCGCTTTCATGCCCTTCACGATAATGATATCACTTGATTATTATCATTTGTATTACCTGGCCACAGCACTACTATGTGATCATTGTCATATGGCGTGTGCAATTGTGCCGTAAACTCATTCCTTCCATTCCATACGATTTATACATAAAGATTATGGCTTAACTATATAACCTTTGCATGCGCAATGTTATATCATAGCTTTGTTCATAACTTTGTTTAAATCTTATTCCTCCCTTACTATCGTATTGGAATGCTTACGGTTTGGTGCGTTTGATATATATATATGTCATAGCGTTTCCATACCATAGTTTCACTTACCATTATCGTTGAATGCTTACGGCCTCCCTTATATCATCACATATATCACTTGCACCATTACATTGCCCGTGGTCCTTGTATCACTATGTTATATGCTTTTGTTTGTTTAGATATGCGCATTAGGTTATATATATGTCTCCATATTGTATGTGCAATACTTTTATACCCATTTCCTTTGATATATGCGCATTCTATATTCCTTTTGTAACATTATTAGGTTATGCTCTTTTGAAATAACTTTAGCGCCTTATAACCTATGATGTTCATGTTCAATGCTTTAATAACTTTAGCGCATACTTTTTATAACATAGCTTTTATAATTTTAAAAATGACCATTGGGGTCATGTTTTAAAATTATAACCATTCTAATGCTCTGAGTTCATGTGCAGGTAAAAGAGTGGTCCCAGTTTGATCTTTTTGCGTTTAAGGAAAAATACCTAGGAAAATTTTATGTGAATGAAATGGAATGTGAAATAGGGAATGTAGGGTATATATATGGGGAATGAATATCAATGAATATTTTCAGATACTAAATTCAATTAAATCAAAACTAGAAGTTTCTAAAAAAAATTTGAAATTTAAGCACAAAATGGCTTATGAATATACTCCCTTGCTGTTGTTTGTACAGGTGGAATGTTGGATGCTGTTTGTACAGGTGGAGTGGAATCCAAAATGTTTTGGATAGATGAAAAGTAGACTTTTATTACTGCTTCTTGTTCACTATACTCCCTTTCTTGAATTGTTCAGGTCCCTTTGAATAATGTTTCGCTTTCAGGTCCCTCTACAATGCTTCTGGAATGATTTGATCTGCTGCAACTAGTTTGCTTCAGGTCCCTCTGCAATATTTTTCTTCTCAGGTCCCTCTGCAATGCGTCTGGTCTATTGTGTCAGCTCTGATCTGGTTCTGCTGCAACAAGTTTGCTTTAGGTTCAAAGTGGACAACACAACCCTTAGCTGTGACAGCTAAAAGCTTGCTATAAGACTCTCCCTTGTTGAATGTTTGACTTGTCCTCAAGTCAATTGTGGAGAGGTCCTGCATTGAAATTGTGTAAGAGTAGTAAAACAAGAATATAGAATTCATAGAGTCCAGGTTTCCTTGGTTTTCCCCTATGAATTCGTGCTTGCTAAGTGCCAGTTGCCTAGTTTTCACTAGCAAACAATTTATTTTTTTTTATGTTTTGTTTTTTTTCATATATTTTTTCTCTATTTTTTTATTTTTACTATATATTTTTTATGCTTTTTCTGAACTGGAGGATGGCAGAGCCATTATTTCCAGTCCGGATTCTTGGATCAGTTGTTTCATGAATGTCTCTTTACTAATAGGCTGATGATAGACTTTCAGCCTATGACCGTTTACAACAAATGAGGTGGGATCCTGGTCGATGGTCTTTATCTTCACTGCTCCATTATCAAAGATCTCCTCGATTTCATATGGCCCTAGCCAATGTGTTGTAAATTTTGCTTTGAAATCCCTGAATTTGGAGTCAAATAATAAGGCCCAGTCTCCCTTCTGAAATGTCTTGGTTTTGATGTATCGATCATGCCATTTCATTCTCTGTTGCTGTACTAGTGCTGTCTGTTCAATTGCTTGTTGACGATGTTCATCCAATTGGTTAAGTTCCATGATTCTTTGTTGTTGTGATTCAGTCAGGTCCATGCCTAATTGTGCTGCTAATCTGTAGGTTTGTATCTAAAATTCAATAGGCAATAGGGCTTCTTTCCCATAGACTAACTGGTATGGACTAAAACCAGTTGTATTCTTCCATGTGATCCTATAGGCCCATAATGCATCCTTTAGCTTTTCAGACCAATCCTTCCTATTCAGCTGCACCGTCTTAGTCATGATATTTTCTAAGACCTTGTTTGTGTATTCTACCTGACCATTTGCTTGAGGGTGATATGGAGTAGACTTTCTGTGCTTTATCTTATATTTCTCTGTCAGATCCCGCACTAACTTTGAGGTAAACTGCGTTCCTTGATCTGTCACTATTTGTCTTGGTACTCCATATCTCACAAAAATTTCTTCAAAGAGGAAGGTAACCACTTTGTCCTCTGTCGCTCTGCTCACTGCTTTGGCTTCTACCCATTTTGTTACATAATCCGTGCATACGAGAATGTATCTTTTTCCATTTGACGGTGGATTAATCGGTCCAACAAAGTCAAGCGCCCATTGTTCAAATGGCTCAATGAGGACTTGAGGCTTGAGCGGCATTTCATCTGACATGACGGGTCTCCCTATTCTTTGGCAACTGTCACACTGCTTGACATATGCCTTAGAATCCTTGAAGACAGATGGCCAGTAATAGCCCAATTGCATCACTTTATATGCTGTTCGTTTGTCTACAAAATGACCACCACATGGTTCGTCATGACATGCCCTGAGTATATCTAGTATTTCATCTTCACGCACACACTTTCTAATCATTAGATCTGAACCAGTATAAAACAAATCACCATTCACCCAGATATATCTAGAACTTTCTCTAACAATTTTCTTTCTTTGCTTGCTTGTAAATTGAGCTAGAAATTTTCCAGATGACAAATAATTTGCGATATCTGCAAACCAAGGGGTTTTGACTGTTATGGCAAATAGATGTTCATCTGGAAAGTTATCTATCACAGGATTTGGGCCTTCTGGTGATTGGATGCGGGACAGAAAGTCAACCACCTGGTTTTCTTTGCCTGGCCGGTCTTGGATTGTAATGTTAAATTCTTGCAATAACAGGAGCCATCTTGTAATTCGTCCATTAGTGATGGGTTTGTTCATCAAGTATTTTATTGCTGAATGATCTGTGTGAATAAAAACTTGATATCCTGTTATGTAATACCTGAATTTGTTTACTGCATGTATAACGGCTAACATTTCTTTTTCAGTGACTGTATAGTTTGTTTATGCAGGTGTCAGATTTTTACTAATAAATTATATTGCATAGTTGAGCAAATTTTCTTTCTGTCCTAAAGAGGCACCTATTGCTGTATCGGATGCGTCAGTGGAAATATGAAATGGCAAAGACCAATTTGGTCCACGAAGTATAGGCGCCACTGACAGTTTGTCTTTTAAAATTTGAAAAGCATTTTGACAGCTAGTTGTCCATTGAAATTCAACATCTCGTGCTAACAGTTTAAACAAAGGTTGAGCTATTTTACTAAAATTTTCAATAAATCGTCTGTAATAGCCTGCATAGCCCAAGAAACTTCTTACCTCCTTTTGTGTGGTAGGTGGAATCAAGTTAACCAGGACTTGGATTTTGGCTGGATCCACCTTTATTCCTAAAGCAGAAATATGGTTGCCCAGAACTATTCCCTCTGTTAACATCATATAGCATTTTTCGTTACTTAATGATAGATTTGTTTCGATACATCTTTTTAAAACTTTTTCAAGGTTGTTGAGGCAATCATCATAGGTATTTCCGTAAACTGTGAAGTCATCCATATACACTTCTACACATTCATGGACTAGATCAGCAAATATCGCAAGCACTGCTCTCTGAAAAGTTGCAGGTGCATTGCATAACCCAAATGGAAAAACTTTATATGCATAGGTTCCCCATGGGCAGGTAAACGTAGTCTTGCCTTGGTCTTCTGTTGCTATTCTAATCTGATTGTACCCGCTAAACCCGTCCAAGAAACAAAAGTATTTCTTTCCAGCCAGAGAGTCTAGCACTTGGTCAATGAATGGTAGAGGAAAATGATATTTTAATGTAGCTTTGTTTAGTTCCTGATAGTGTACACATACCCTCCACTTTCCATTTTTCTTTGGAACAATAACTAATGGAGAAACCCATTGACTATCTGAAATAGGATAGATGAATCTGACATTTAACAGCTTTTGCAGTTCTTCTTTCACTATTTCTTTCATTGTAGGATCCATTCATCTTTGCGGTTGTCTAACAGGTTTAAGTTTATCATCAGTATAGATGTGGTGGATACATGTGCTAGGATGGATTCCTTGCATATCAGTATAATCCTAGGCAAATGCTTTTGAGTATTTCTGTAGTAATGCAATTAGCTCTTGTTCTTGTTTTGATTGCAGCTGGTTTCCAATATTTATATGTTTACCAGGATATACCTCAATTGTTTTGATTACAGGATTGGAAATTGTGTTTACAGGAAAGATGTTTACAAAAGAATTTTGCAAGGTTGAAATAGTACAAGTTTCCTGGAAACACTGATTCAAAAGGTTATCGGCAGCTTCATATTGTTCTTTTCTAAGCTGCTCTGAAATATTTGGTTCTGAAATGAAAAGATCCATTAAGTCTTCATTCCATTTCTCTTCCCTAAAATCAAAGAATTGATTAATACTTAAAACTGCTTTTGTTTGCTTGTTTTCCTAGGTTTCAAGTATTGATTCTAAAGAAGTGGTTTGTGCAGGTGAATAGAGAGTGATGTGTTTCTTTTCATCTCCATGCGAGATAATCATACTTCCTGATCTGCATCCTATGAAGGCATCAGCGGTAGCTAACCATGGTCTGCCTAAAATTAGAGGATGTCCTCCCAGATTTGTTTTTGGTTGCAGAATAAGGAAGTCAACAGGATATTCCCATGAATCCAAAGAGACTATGATGTCTTCTAATATTCCTTCCAGAACAACTTTTGATCTGTCTGCTAGTTCTAATACTGTTGAAGTTGTTCTAATGTCGTTTAATTGCAAAGCTTTCATTGTCTCTAATGTCATTACATTGATAGCTGCTCCCAAGTCTATTAATGTGTTTGGTACTGAGAGATTATTGATTGATATGGTAACCATAGGGATACCAGGATCAAGATATTTTTCTATAGTAGTTTGTGTAGACATAAGGCTTGCTAGCTTACCAATGACTTGGATTGTAGTGGGATCCTTTCTTTTTCTCCCTGATTTCTTAATGCATAATTCCTTTATTGTTTTAGCATATATTGGTATTTCCTTAATTGCTTTTAACAAAGAAATTTTCACATATGCATTCTTTAATTCATCTAAAATATCAAATTCAGAAAGGGTTATTTCTTTTGATTGTTCCACTAACCTTTCAGGGTAAGGCAGTGTTTGAGTTGTAATTGATTTTCCTTTCTGAACTTGTATTTCAGTTTGTGCTATTTCAGATGATTCTCCTTGTTCAGCTGGTTCTTCTACAATTGGCGGAGAATCCTTTTTAAGTACTTTACCAGACCTTAAATGGACATCATTCAGAGGAAGAATAGAGTAAGTAGGAAAATATGTTGCTTCCTCTACAGTATATGCAGATTTGTCCACTTTGTTATTCGGATTGGCCACCGGTTGGGCTAGAAATTGTGTTGGTCTGGGTTGATTTGATGGTAACTGTAACTGTTGTTGTTGTGGCAACAATGGTGGTGGATTCTGCTGTGGAAATGGAATGGATGGCAGGTATGCAGAATTTTTTTGCGGAAATGGCATAGACGGAGGATATGGTGGATATGAAAATGGCTGTTGGTACTGTTGCTAGTAATGTTGTTGATATTGTTGAGACTGTTGTGGTTGTTGGTTTCCATAACCATATCCTCTCCAACCTTGTGCAGGTTGTTGTGGATATTGTTGTGGAGGCCAAGCTTGCCATGGCATAGGAGGGTTCCAAGGATTATAAGATGGATAAGCATAATTTTGCTGAGGGATTTGTTGCTGATTTGGCTGAGGCATTCTAGGTGGCCATGGTCTTCTTGGTGCAACGTAATAGAAACCTTCTGCTCCTTGCATTTCATCTATTGAATTAGTTTGCAAGTCTTTCAATGTTACACAATGTTCTATGGAGTGATTGCCTGTACAAAGACCACACACTTGAATGCTATCTAAAGGACAGTCTCTCAAAGGATGTTTCTTTTTACATTTTGAACAAAATATTGCTAAGGCTTTCTCTTCTTCTTCCTTTTTCTTATTGGCCTTTAGCACATCTACTTGTGTCCCTAATGTACTCAAAAGATCTGTTTTGAAATTTTCCAATAGACTTCCTATTTCAGCCCTTGTTATCCCTCCTGCAGCTGATTTTGCTGCTTTAGAACTTACTTCCCTTCTTCCGGTTTTTGATCTTCCTCTAGAATATTTCTGACATAACTCGACAATTTCATCAAATGGAAGATTTGAAATATCTCCTTTACCCATTACATTTAAAATGTCAAGGTATTCATCTCTTATACCTTTGAGGAAGATTGTGCAACAGTTTCTTGATTTAGGGAATTTTGTTTAGACTTCTGAAGATTATATGCAAACCGTTCTAAATATTCTTCTAGATTTTCATCTTCTTGCTGTGTCATTATAAACACATCTTCCTTTGAATCTCTAGATCTGCAATAAGGCTGGTATTTCTTAAGGAAGATAGTTTGCATATCATCCCAGGAAGCTATTGTTTGTTCTCCTAACCCCATAAACCATTTTAAGGCTACTTCTTTTAATGTTGCAGGAAAAAGACGAATTTTATGGACATCATCAATATAGCCATATGTTCTACATAAGATATCGAATTCAAACATGAATGAATCCGGATCTTCTGTAGACATTCCATAGAAGTTTGGCAACACAGAAGGTGGAATGTTTTTCATTTTTACTTCTTCCCCTAGTATTGCACTGGTATTTATTATTGGGAAACCAAAAGTTGATTCTTGGTCAGGTCCATCTTCTTGTCTTTTCTTATCATTTTCTAACTTCCTATCATTTTCGTGTTTCCTGTCTTCCTCTCTCTTCCTCCTCCATTCTCTTTCTTGTCTTTCATTTTCAGCTCTTTGTTCCTCATCATTAAGATGAACAGATCCATGTCCTTCTGCCATTGATTGAATTGTTTCAATTTCAGGTGGAGGTTCAAGTTGTGGGAAGATAAGAGGATCAATGGATGGAAAAACAAGTTGCTTTCCTTTCTCCTTTGGTTTTTCGGAAGTGGAGAATTTTTGCTTTGCTTCCCAAGCTGACAGAGCTTGCCTTTCAATCAAAGTTAATCTTTGGCCACTTCTTTGTTTTTCAATCAGTTCTTCAATGATTGGATTACCAGTAACAGGTGTATGTGATGATCCTATTTCTATTTGAGGGGGGTTTTTGATAAATCTACCTTGCGGATCTCTAACTCTAGGCATAAAGAAACATAATTAAAGAAATGAAATGTAACGAATGTTTTTGTTTATTTTGGATTTTATCTCTCTATTGACTATGCCGATATTTGCCTCCCCGGTAACGACGCCAAAATGTTGAGCTAATTTATGTGACTAAATTAACGCAAGTATTTATTATCAATCCGGGTTTGTGAAACTTGGAGGCAAATCCACTATTTGTGAAGATCAAGTATAACCAAACTTTGAAAAATAAATGATTAAAAACTAAGACCAAATATATCCTAAAACTCTTGATTCAATCAGCTTAAAAGAGGAAACATTGAAAGAGTTCTTGACTCAAGAAGTCTGCTCTCACCTCAGTTATGACTTAATGAATTAGAGATTATAACCAAAGACTCAAGATGCATAAATCATACATGAAAAAGGCTCTTAACTTAAGAGACACTTAAATTTTTCCATAACAACTCATTCATCTCAAGATATAAATCTAAATGGAAACACACTATTTGCATGTAAACAAAAGAGACTAATTCTAATTCACCATTTCATAGAGAGAATGCCCAACTTGAACATTTGTTTTCCAACTCAATTAGATGATGAATAAACCATTAACAAATGAAATCAATCACTATTCATAACCATGATGCAATCTGAAATAAGACTTTGAAAAACTAAAGCTATCATCAACCAGATTTGCAATGAAATAAAACTAGTCTAACTTGGAAGTGTACTTAGCTTGGTGTGGGGGCCCTCCACCCTTACCTTGCACACTTATGAAGATGATATCAGAAGCTTTATATAATTCAAACATCCATGTATTGATCAGAAAAATGAGAGTAACACAAGTCTCCAACTTAAGTCTTCAAACCAAAAATATTACAGCATAAAAGTATCAAATGTCAAGTGTGTTGAGCCATCAAAGTGTGGCTCTTCAATAAGGAGTTCATGAAACCAACTGATCTAAAATCACTATAACAAACATATCTACCCTAATCCACCTATCCAAGTCGAATCCAACTCCCTCATCCCAAGAAATATGACTAATATCAGGGGATCCCAAAACAGCCCTATTTAGATGGGATTTCTGGATGACTAGTCATGATTGACTAGCTCCAAAAAGGCATAATAAAACTCGTTCTGCTGAAACCAAGCATAGGTGGCTTGGTCCTAGTTCCCAA
>APFE030715485.1:100630-144832 GCA_000404065.3 Pinus taeda | reverse complement strand
AATGAGCCTATTTGATATCCTTTTGTCTCAGAAAGAAAACCTTACTACCACTCTTGAACACGACACTTATTCATTCACCTGGGTTGGGAAATCCCTTGTCTCACAGTTGACCAAGATCATTTGACATCTATAACCGGGTTATGGGAGTTGACTTTGAGTCATTCGTCGCCAAACCATCTGTTGTGTCATTATGTGTTCAAGAGGTCTGAAACAAAACATTCAACCGCAAAATACCTATCATTCATCATGTCATCATTGAGTCAGTCCTTGCAGCAACATTTCTTCAACTTGGACTATGGTTTCGTGTTGTGGGCTTGCCTGCGACGGGTCGCTTTCTATCGACATCAGCACATTATCTAGAGAGTTGACTTAGAAATCGTCAGTACCTTGGAGTCTGCATGCATCAATGGCAGGTTTCTCGCCTTCGACGTCAGTTTTCATCATTGACTTGCGATCGAAGGGTTCCATGAAATGTTCGACATCGACTCATTCATTCACATCTCATGGATTGTGCTGGGTACTTTGAGAACCATTGACATTACTGGTGGTCTCTCTCACGCTTGTTAACAGTTTACATCATTGACTGGTAATCAAGTGGTTTTTACCATGTTCGACATCGACTCATTTATTCACATGGCTAGAATCGTACCGATTCGGGAAGTAGAGATGAAGACCCTGGATCTAGTTTCCGCCATCCAGGCTGCGAGGAGTTTTGTATTCATTATGTTGTAGACCAATCATAAACAGATGGCTGTACCCATACTGTGTCTACACGAGTCTATGATTATAATGTATTATGAAATCATTTCTGTATTAGAGTAGTTAGTCCAATAGTTAAAGTTTTGATCTGAGTATGGGAATGCCTACCTCAGCGATGATATGATCTTATACATGTATTTTGTGTTGAAAATTGCAGGTTCTGACCGGGCTCTCCACAAGATGATCCTCGAAATGATAAAGTACTTCACCCTTCCTATATGACTTAACACCCTTATCTATTATAGGCTTCGTACTTTAGGGGGCAATCTGTTAAACTGAAATTTGTCACCATGACTATCTGCAGTTAATATGGCTCCCTCAATAGTCATATTATCCTCCTTGTCAAGCCTCATACCTCTGCTCTTCATGTCAAACTTCAAAAAGAGAGAAAAGTCACTTAAAAACATGTTTATCTCTGGGTACGCAGGTTCTCTCTACCTTGCCTGCATGTACGCATCCAAACACACTGTGCCTGCGTACTTGTACGCTCTGTAAGCCAAAGGATGGGTGCGTACCCCTGTAAAGGTCAAAAGGTGTGAGTTTCATCTTTAAAAAGTTACTTGTGGTCACTTCTAGAGCCTTCTAGAAGAGTTTTTGACGTGTATTGAGCGCCTCCAGATGGTTCATGCATCCCTATGTTAGAGGAGCTTATCCCATCAAGAGAGGAGCTACCCCATCCAAAAGAGGGAGTATCCCATTGATGTTGGAACTGAATAACCTCCTCTAGAATACTATAAATACAGGCATTGGGCCAGAGGAGGGGGAGGTTGAAAGCTGAACATTCTAAAGGGTAAATGCTGCTGGAATTAGGACTTCCATTGTTGACTTGTGAGGAGAGATCACTATCCTTCCTTGTTGCCATATTGGGAGTGGGTGAGCTTGTCAAAGTAGAGGAAATCTCTTGTTGGACCCTGGGAGGAGCTTGCACAACACCAAGGCTCAGGTTGTAATGGTTCCTTTTTTGTTTCCTTAATACAAATAAGTCCATTCTTCTCAATGATTTGTTGTTAATGAATTATTTCATGTACTCCTTGGTCTATGTGATGAATATGCTTTGTTTTATGAAATATTCAGGTGTTATGTAATCGTTTGCTTTGGTAGTGTATGCAGGTCTTAAAGTGAAGGAGGAGCTCATCTGGATCAGCAAGGCTGGACTGCTACAACAAGCGTTGGACCTAAGGTAAGATCGGAAAACACTTGATCTCTCATAGAATAACGTGTATTTAGAGAAGGATTGCTCTTGTTTGGTTTGTTTGTCACTAGAGAGTCTTAGACTCCTAGGGAGGTTAGGTTTGTCCGCAAAAATAACTCTTTCTGCATGACACCTCCCCATGTTCTCCCATGTCTTCTTTAGCAGAACATTCACATCCAATCCTAAATATAGAATTAATTATTCCATCTCATATTCTCCAATCTATGTGGTTAACCTCATTTCTCTTCCCATCCTTGTCTTATGCTTTCCAATCTTTCGGACTACATGTGGTTCTCTTGGCATGGTCCCAGTGAATCTGTTAATGAGTTCATGTAATCATTAAACAGCCTTACTGTCACGCAGTAACTTCATGCATGTTTCTAGGAATGTCATAAGCATAGATGGGTCCACGTCTGGCTCTGGTCTATGTTTGCTTCTTGAAGTGGATGCATCAGCGAAGCTCTTCTTAGCTTCCATGAAGGTTTCCCGAGCGTGCTCCAAATCAAAATCCGCTTCTTTTGTCGGAGTTTCACGAACCCAAGTACTATCTTTGGGTTGTTTTCCTTTGTCATCTCTCATCATGATTCCACTTCGGAGCATAATGTTCACATTTGGATCTTCCTCACGTGGCTCAGACCACATCATATGCAGGTTTTGAGTCGTGGGAGGCGGTAGCACTCCTTTGTCACATATCTTAGCTATCAACATAGGACAATATTTTGTCTCATGATCAAACAAGGTGCAACATAAACACAACAACCATGTCGGATTCCTACAATCATGGGCATAATGTGTTGTCCCTCCATAATTGTAGCATATAAATAGACTGTGAACTTTTCCAGGTCCTCCTCTGCCTCGGCCTCATCCATGCCCCTGAAATATGGTTTGCACCACTCCTGTATTTTGGTCTAGGGGTCACGATTCAGCTTGAACTCTATAGGTGGGAGTTCTATCCATCATCAGCTCATAGCTTCTACAAGTGTGCTCATCATGTCCCACTGACCTACAAAAATTACAAAAAAGTTATTGCGAATTTGTGTATACTTTTCTAACAAATGACAGTTGTCTGTAGCATGTTTTCCACCTATTTGGCAAATTGCGCACCACTAGGAAGGTGTTATGCTAGGTCCTGCTTGTGCTTCTAGCCTTAATTGTATTGGTCCTCCCCCCATATGGTAATTTGCGAACACTGGGCAGTGGTCCTTATCATGACCCTAACCCTTGCATTTTACACACCACACCTCTTCGCACACTTCTGATCGAGTTGTTATGTCATGTTTCAGACTCTACATCTCCAAGCATAAATTTTTCAACTACGCATGAATCTACTCAACTCCCAAGTTAGGATCCTACATTGGGGTCTCATGCAGCCTCATCGCGATATCTAAGGCCTCTACCTGAGTTGTTAACTTCTACTATGATAGTGTGCTCCTTAAATATGGCGTTAGTGATGCTAGAAACCATTCATGATGTTGTACATCCATCAAATTCATATTAGCTTCATGAATCGTACACTTCAACCTCTGATCCAACTCCCAAGGAGTCTCACCCGGTAGCATTGTGATTTCTTTGAATCCAATGATCAACTATACTTCAGACTTTAGCCTGCTAAATTCTTTGTTTAGCACTGCTTGGATATCTGTGATTCCTGCATTTGGATTATCATTGTAGTTCTTAATATACTAGGTCACCGCGCAATCCTGCAGGGCTAATGAGTGTCTCTTTCTTTATATTGTCATCTGTAACTTCCCGCGCTTCCCATATGGCTCTTACCACAAACGAAAATTGGACTAGATCCTCATTTTCCAATCCCTTGAACACAATAAACTTTATCATGCTTGCCATATTGACTCGTAATGGTGGTGAAGGCAATACCAGTGAAGATGGAGGTGAAGGTGGTGACGCTGGTGGTGGTGTGGGTGGGGATGGTATTTGCAGAATTCTTTGCCTTACAATATGGATCACACCTCACAGCGAGACCTTCACGAGTTCTTCCTTGTCCCCTCATGGAGGTGAAATCAAGGGGCTAGTTTCTTGTCCCTTATTTCCTTCGTTCTTGTAATCTTTTCCTCTTCGCATAGCCCCAAAAATCGAGGTCGTTTCATAACCTTCTTTTCACATAGTAAAATTTTAATCCAAGTATTCAGGGACTTTACATACTTACATCATGGTCCATTAAGAAAGCATCACTCTGCCTCACTGTAGCTCACTAAAGTGGCAACCGCGAACTCAATAATGAATCCTCCTATAATTCGATCGAGCCAGTGATCAACGCCATGCACAATCTTATCCTCTGATGCTTCCATCCTTCGCACTAACTCTAGGGTCCACACGATAGGATTGTTGAGTTTCCACCTTCCTTGGCTATCTGCTAGCTTTACGATTCATTCAGATTTAAAAAGGAATGCAACAAATTACAAAGATAACCATAAACACAGGGATGCAGTAGAAATAATACTTCATTTCATTAATATAAAATACTGAAATATGCTTACAAACAGAAATGGAAATAAACCAGCTAGGGCGATGGTAGCTTATCTTTGAGAAGAGATGTGATGGCTACATGCCTCTCAACTATCTTAAAATGAGGCTCAAAGATCTATTTATTGCTGAGTAAAACCATAAACATCCAAAAACCTAACCCTAGAAGATGAAATGCCAAATTGTGGGCCCCATTTGGGTAAATTGGTACATCAACTTCCCAGGGTCATAACTTTGGCATAGGATCTCTGTTTGACGCACATAATATCTCGTTAGAAAGATATATCCAAGAACTACAACTTAGGGAAGAGAAATAGTAGGAAATTAACCCATGTTTCTCCCAGTTTTCCCAAGAAAATTCGTTTGGGGCCTCAAAACAGCTTTAGAAGTTCAAGACCCGAAAAAACTGCTAAAAATAGTAAACTGTGCTACAATTAAGGAAACTAAAAATCTAAAATAAACAATGGTGGGGGTCCAAGTGGACTTGGAAGGTGGCCACCAATATCTACCTAGATCATTCCACCCCCATTAGGAAGCAATGGTCCCCATTGCATTGAGTTCCTCCATGAGGTGAGGAAACTTCTGTTGAACTTGGTCCCTGGTGAGCCACTTGCCGTGGTGAAGCAGTTGGCCTACTTTGACAACTTGATATTGTTGGATATTCTACTGGCGAGTGTTCTTGATCTGTGTGTCCATAATCTGATCAGTTGTAGCATGTTCCATGTAATCTGGATTTAAATCTGTTGGTGTTAGCTGTTCTGCAATGTCGAATGTGTCTACTAATGGTGGAAAGTATGGCTAAAGGTGGTCCACATTGAATACTGGGTGTAGGGAAAGGAATGGGGGAATGCTGAGTTCAAAATAATTGTCTCCCACGGCCTTGGTAATGGTTTAAGGACCATATCAGAGTGGTTTGACTTTCTGATAGGCTCCAATAAGGCGTTCCTTTTGCAAATGCAACTAGACTTTGTCGCCCACCTAAAACTTGTGTGGTACCTGATGTTGATCATGTCGCTACTTGTACTTGTCATTTGATTTCTCCAGAATGTCATGGACCTACTTGCAAATGTGTTTCATGTGCTCAATGAAGTTGTTTGCCTTATTTGTTACAAACTGGACATGAGCCAAATTTGCATGAGTAGTTGCAAAAGGCATGGCCACATCAATGGGACATGGTAGCTGGAATCCCAAACCCACCTGAAAAGGGATATGGCCAATTGAGCTGTGGAGAACCCAGTTGTAGCTATGTTGAACATAGGGGAGGCTCTCCTCCCATGTGCGTGGATACCTTGAGTTGTACATGCACAAAATGTGTATGATCATCCTGTTGACAACCTCTGTCTAGCCATCAGTTTGAGGATGGAAGGTTATGGACTTAGTGAGTTTGGTGTCTAGCATCGACCAAAGATTGAACCAAAATTTACTGAGCAACCTGCTATCTTGATCTGAGATGATAGACTGTGGGATACCAAAGTGTATCCACACTCATTCAAAGAATAGTTTAGCAGTGGCTTCTGTTGTGATATTCTTCTTGCATGCCATCATAATGGCCATCTTCAAGAACCTGTCAGTGACCTCAAAAGCAGAGTCATTTCCATTCTTAGTGGAAGGAAGTCCTGACATGAAATCCATGGATATGGATTCCCAAAGTCGACTATGGGTAGGAAACGGGGTATAGAGGCCTTTCTTCTTGATGGTCGGTTTAGCAATGGTGTGGGGAGTGCATGATCTCATGTACTTCTTGAAATCATATTGAAGATTCAGATAATAAAGATACTTCTACAGTACTGCCACCATTTTTTCAACCCAGAAATTCCCAGCAACCTGACTGTAGTATGCATCCCAAATCATCTTGGCACGCTCGCTTGAAGGAACACAAAGGTGACCCATGTGGCATAACAGGGCATCCTGGAGGTGAAAATCTGGAACATGCCGACCCTCCAAGAGTGTCCGGTATGTGTGGCCAAATTTTGGGTTGCTTTTGTAGAGAACTGGCCAATCAGAAGTCTTGTGCCCGTAAGAGTTTAGCACGGTGGTTAATGCCATGATCGGTGGTTGACTAAGGAAATATGCAACATTATTGGAGCTACCCTTCTTATACTTGATATTCAAATGGAATTGTTGTAGGTATGTGGACCACTTCTGATGGCGATCATTCCATGATTTCCCTTGGGTCTGTATGAACTACAGGGGTCAGTGGTCTGTGTGGATGACCATTTCCTTCCCCAAAATGTAATGCTTCCATTTTCAGCAGGCATGTACAATGGACTACATCTCTTTGTCATAAGTGGGATACTTCCAGACTATATCTAAAAGTGTCTCACTATGATATGGCACTGGATGCCCATGTGGAGTAAGGACTACCCCAATAGCATAGTTAGAGGCATCTGTCTCAACCTCAAATGGTTGTTGCAAGTCTAGTAATGCGAGCACTGGTGTCGAGCAGAGGCGATATTTCAACTCTATGAATTCCTTCTGTTGAGATTCAAACCAAAATAATTTTTCTTTCACTCCTCCCTTGGTGACTTGACTCAAGGGCCAAGTGATATGAGAAAATCCCAACACCAACCTGCGGTAGGAGTTGGCAAGACCTAGAAAACTATAGAGCTTTGTCAGAGTGGTTACAGATGGCCAACCATGAATGACTTGGACCTTGGCTGGATCCAGATGCACCCCCTGTTAATCAGTAATGTATCCCAAATACTAAACCTCGGTCACGCCAAAAGTGCATTTCTCCAAATTGACACATAACCTATGTTGCCATAATGTTTGGAGAACCTGTCAGATGTGGTGGAGGCGCCCTTCCCAACTCTGGCTGAAGATCGGGATGTCATCCAAGTATACCACTACAAATGAGTTGGTGAATGGCAGAAAGATGTCACTCATCAGTCTCATGAAGGTTGCAAGAGCATTCGTCAATCCGAAAGGCATAACCAACCATTCAGAAAGGCCCTCCTTGGCTTTGAAGGTAGTCTTTGACACACCAGAGGGTTCTATTGGTACTAGGTGATATCCTAACTTCAAATCGATCTTGATGAAATATTTTCCCCCCTTCAGTTGGTCTGGGAGGCCATCAATCTATGGGATCGGGTACCTACTATGGATAGTGATCTTGTTCAGCGCTCGATAGTCAATACAGAGTCTCCTAGTCCAATCCTTCTTCTATAACAACACAATCAGGCTCCCATAGGACGATGAACTCAGATGAATGTGACCTTTCTGTAGTAGCTCTTGAATCTGCCTCTTGATTTCATCGTTCTCCAGAATAGAGCATCGATAGATTGGTCCATTAGGCAGTGGTGCACCTGGGGTTAGATCAATGGTGTGCTTGACCTGACAGTGCAGAGGAACCCCTACGAGGGAGGTGAATATGTCCACGTACTCCTCCACGACCTTGTCCATCTGTAGTTGTCATGTAGAGGGGCCCTGTTTGGAGGTCATGGTCATCGTATTCTTCTTTCCTTGAGGGAATATCATCAGGAAAAGAAATTTCCCAGTTTTGGAAATGAGCTTACTACATTTTTTTCCATCAACCAAAGAGATGGTGGTAGGTGGTGCTACCTCCTGTACCCTATACAACTTATTTCCCAAAGTAACAATAACAGCACGGGGCCTTGATTCATACATAGCATGCCGCTTCCACAAGTATGGTTGTCCTAATAATAGATCACAAAATTCAAGGGGAGTAATTTCACACAATACCTCATCCATGAAGGGATTGATGTTTTATGGAAGGTGACATTGTTGACTCATGCGAAGATCCCATCCTTGGTGAAGCCACCTGATGGTGCATGGTTGTGGATGTGTTGTGGTCAGTAAGCCCAGCCGCTTCACGACCTCTGCCAAAATGAGGTTCTTTTGGCTCCTGTTGTCGAAAATGAACTGTAGCGGGGCTCCCTTTACCCACATCTGGGAGTGGATGAGACGCTCCTCCTCATTTGGATCTTTGGGTTCCTCCTTCTGGATCTTCATGGTGGCAACGGTGGCATTGGGATTCACATCGATAATCTGCTTCACTTTGTCATTCCCCTTGTCAGATTTTGACTCGCAATCGAAACATGCATCCAATTCTAAAACCTTTAGCTTGACCACCAGTTACTTCCTAGCCCAACACTCACTTGTGTTGTGAGTGGAGCTCTTATGGAACTCACACCATTTTCCCGTGTCCTTTTTTGGCTTCGTGGCAGTGTTCTTTGCTTGCAGATTTGGTGGGCTGTCTTAGGCTGCCTCGCCTTGGCTTTGTCCTTTGTTTTATAGTTTGGGGGAACCTTTCCCTTGCTTTAGATTCATAGATCCAAAGTCTCGCTTCTTTTGTTTAAACTTTTTCTCAACCTTGACAGAATATCGATATGCCATGCCGAGCAAGGAGATATTCAAGAATTCTATTTCTTCCTGGATGTACTTGTGTAGGAAGCTGTAGTGTTTAAGTACCAAATGCTACTCTGAATCCACGATAGCTAACTTTGTGCAAAGGGTATGGAAAATATTAGTAAACTCTAGCACACTTTGGTCCCTTCCCTGCCCAGCATGGTCCATTTTATGTATTGATCCTCATAGCTTCCGACAGGGTAGTACTGCTCCTTGATGGCATCCCAGAATGAATTCCAAGTGGGTGCAACTGAAAATAGTGAGCGTGTACCTTCATCCTTCTGCTCGCAGTAGGTTTCCTACCAGTCCTTGATGTGGGGGGTTGCTTTCAGAAGAGCGAAAATAACCTTTTCCCGACTGGAAAAATCATGAACAGAAAAATAACCCTCTAGCAAATTTAACCATTTATCAATGACATTTGCATCTATCTTACCTTCGAATATGGGGATTTCAAAATTAATTTAACCTTAAATGGTGTGGCATTTCCAGAGTAGCTATTGGAAGCTGATGCGTCGCCCCTGGGTAGCCGCTGAAGGATCTGGGAAAAGTTGTCCATCATCGTGTTCCTTTGTCACTCGAGGGATTCTTCGAGCAAGATTTTGATAGGATCTCCTGCTCCCTCATATTTCTTTTCATCTGCCATGTGAGGCCGTTGGGATTTGTGAGACTGGTCTTACAAAGGTTCGACCAGTTCAATCCCTAACTCCTTATATCCCAACCTCATTGGGGACATGCAAAGAAAAAATAGAGAAAAATCAAACCGCTCTGATACAACTGATCTAGATTTAAACACGAACACACCAAATTACAAAGATAACCATAAACACAGGGATGCAGCGGAAATAATACTTCATTTCATTAATATAAAATATTGAAATATGCTTACGAACAGAAATGGAAATAAACCAGCTAGGGTGATGGTAGCTTATCTCTGAGAAGAGATCTGGCAGCTACATGCGTCTCAACTATCTTACAATGAGGATCGGAGGCCTATTTATTGTTCAGAAATAATGGAAAACCCTAAACATCCAAAAACCTAACCCTAAAAGATGAAATGCCAAATTGTGGGCCTCGTTTTGGTAAATTGGTACATCAACTTCCCGGGGTCATAACTTTGGCATACGATCTCTGTTTGACACACACAATATCTAGTTAGAAAGATCTATCTGGGAACTACAACTTTGGGAAGATAAATATCCATCCATGAACCCATGTTGCTCGTAGGTTTCCCAAAAAATGTTGTTTGGGGCCTCAAAACAACTCTGGAAGTTCAAGACCCGAAAAACTACTAAAAATAGTAAATTGTGCTACAATTAAGGAAACTAAAAATATAAAAGAAACAATGGTGGGGGTCCAAGTGGACTTGGAAGGTGGCCACCAATATCCACTTGGATCAGTGATCCACTAATACAGATCAGTAGGAAAAGACGCGAAGAATATTTCATGGATCTCTGTCTACAGGTAGCAGTTTAACCGCTCTTATTTTGTCAGTCATGGGTTCCTGTTCTCCTGTGTCACGAACTTGTAAATCCTCCTATCCAACCAGCCTTCAATTTATTTCTTAGTTGGATTCCAATGATATTACATCATACATCTCTATGCAGATTCTGGTCTGAGCAACGGAACCATTTTTTGGGTTGAGGTCGCCTAATCCAGGTTCAGAGTTAATTAGCTAAAGAAATCCCTACACTACTGACCCTTTTGGCATCAGCCCACAGTACACAGACTGAAGTCTCACCTGAAGCAGTATGGGGGGATGCTGGAACCAAGTTTTGACACTCTGGAGATGTCTGAGGGGTCAATTTAATCCAACTGTGCCTACCTTCGCGCAGGTCACTTGGTGCACTGCCTTGACCTGTAAGACCTTCACGATATGTTAGGATCGCCTTTCATGTAACCCTAACTAGGGGCTGAGATGATTTCATGTTGCTAGGTTAGTGATCTATGCTATTTCCCCAAGTTACTTTGTGTATCTTACTTATCTTCTTACTCTTGTTAGTTAACTTCATGTAAATAGATATGTTATCTCACATTTACTTAATCAACACAATCAGATATGTTCATGCACCATATAGACAATAGAAATGCAATTTATACCCAATATATTCGATACAAAAAATAGGAAATAAATACACATAATTGATGTAAAACTTCTCTTTATTAATGCTTCAATAATTACAGACTCGACTCACCTTGTGCACTCAGCTGCAAGGGTCCACACACTTAGCTAAATAATATTAGGCCTCTATGCACTTAGCTGCAGAGCCTTCTCCTACTCTACAACCCAAAGACTCAACTCTATGCTTAGATCTTCCACTATCCTTCTATTCCATCATCATTCCTTCTAATTCTATTATGTCTTAACTACTTAGAGCCTCACTCTATTTATACAATCCCATGGTCCATAGACCATGGGTAGATCTCTAAATCCAACATTACATTACAAAATTGAGGGCGGACAACCCTATGACTCATTTACAACTTCGCGCTCCATGCCCACAAAATGCAGAGTCTTTACATCATATTTACAACTTTTAATCAAAAACTGGGCTTTAAGCCCCAAAACTTTCCTTGGGAGATCCTGTGCCCAACGCCTATCAATCACAGTGATATTAAATTCTTGTAACAAGAGTAACCATCTCATAATTATCGCATTAGTAATAGGCTTATTCATAAGAAATCTAATAGCAGAGTGATCAGTATGGACGAAAGTCTGATAACCAGTAATATAATGCCTAAATTTGTTGATGGCCTGAACTATTACTAATAATTCCTTTTCATTAACTATATAATTTAGCTCTGCAGATGAGATATTTTTTCTAACAAAGTAAATAGAATAAGGAAATTGATTCTCCCTTTGACCCAACATAGCTCCATGGGTGTTGTTTGATGCATAAAATCAAATGTGAAAAGGTAGATACCAATTAGGTCCCCTCAATATTGGAGTAGTAGTCAGTTTATCCATCAATTCTTGAAAAGTATTATGACAATCAGTATCCCATAAAAAATCAGCATCTTTAGTAAGCAATTTAAACATAGGTGCTACAATTTTAGTGAAATTTTCAATAAATCTCCTGCAGTACCCTGCATGTCCCAATAAACTTCTTAAATATTTTTGTGATGTGGGGATTGGAATATGTGATATTACCTATGTTTCTGTACGGTCAAGTTTTATCCCTTCATGTGATACATGGTGTCCAAAAACAATTCCTTTAGTTTGCATAATTTTACATTTAATATTACTAAGGGCCAAATGAGCCTCTTAACAATGAATCAATCATTTTTCCAAGTTTTCCAAGGCTTGTTGAAAGTCATCCCCACAGACCGTGAAGTCGTCCATATAGACTTCTACATAGTCATGTATCAAATCAAATAAAATAGCCAAAACAACTCGTTGAAAGGTAGTTAGAGCATTACACAAGCGAAAAGGAAGAACTCAGTAAGCATAGGTGCCCCATGGATAAGTAAAAGTAGTCTTCTCTTGATCGCTTGGGACTAATTGAATCCGATTGTAACCACTATATCCATCTAGAAAAGAGAATTGATTTCTCCCTTACAATGTATCAAGTACTTGATCAATAAAAGGTAAAGCAAAATAGTCCCGCAAGGTAGCCTTGTTTAGCTCTCTGTAATCAACACAAATTCAACATTTCCTATTTTTCTTTGGAACTACAACCAAGGGTGATACCCATTTATTGTCCAAAATAGGATAGATGAAATTCATACTTAACACTTTTTGTAATTCATCCTTAAAAATTTCTTTTAGAGTTGGATTCATTCATCTTTGTGGCTACCTAATAGGTCTAACTTCTTCATTTGTATAAATGTGATGTGTGCAAGTGTCTAGATGAATACCTTTCATGTCTAAATAACCAAGCAAATGCTTCGGACTGCTTTTGAACCATATTCATTACCTGTTGTTTCTTTTTCGTACTTAATTCTATAGCAATTTACAGTGTTCTTCCGGAACTTATTTCAAAAATTTCAATACTTCGTTTTTTTCTTCTAAGGTTTCCATATTAAATGATGCAAACACAATAGGGTGACAATTTTCTTGAAATTCATTACTGAAAACATGTTTATAGCCATTAAAAGAAACATGATAATTAATGCAATTGATATCATACAAAAACTGTTGCAAAACATGCTCTTTTGGTTGTTCCTAAAGTCCCCAATGTTGTTCTAGAGTTAATAAGAGAAGAATACAATCTTCTCTCCATAGGGAGTTTCTAACCAAAGAGGTACTTCAGTGGCCAATTGGGCATGTGGAAAAATAATCAATGTTTATTTTTGTGATCCATTGGAAATAGTCATTTCCCCACTTCTGCACCCAATAACAACATCAGCAGTGCCCAGCCAAGGTCACCCTAAAACTACTAGATGTTCGAGTTTAGAAGTATTTGGGGAAATTACAATGACATCAATTGGGTATTCCTAGGAAGCTATTGTTACCACTATGCCTTCTAGGACACCCGCAGGTTTAACAATGGACTTATCTGCCAACTCCAACACTACGGGTGTAGGTCTGAATTCTTGTAATTGTAATAATGTCATGGTGTTAATAGTCATGTCATTGATATATGCTCCTAACTCTATGAGAGTATTCGGTAGAAGAGCTCTATTGATTTCTATTGTCACCATGGAGTTCCCTGGATCATTCTATTTTAGTGGGAAGCTAGATATCATTTCTAACATTTGGGAAATTACATTAACATTCTAATTTATGCTTCTTTTTCTTCTTGGAATTTTGATGCAAAGATCCTTAATTATTTTGGTATAGATAGGAATGTCTTTAATAGCTTATGGAAAAGATATTTTTATACATACATTCCTTAATTTAGATTCCAAGTCATATTCCATGGGAGTTTAAGTTTTCTTGATGAGTAATGTTAGGGTAGAACCCTAACCCCCCTTATTTATGTAATAGGATCGAGTCATAGTTATAGTTAAGTAAAGAGTCAATAAAGCCCATATTAATAATTGTAAATGGTTAAACCGTATTTAATGAAGGGACCACAGTTAGTTGCAAATGGGCCATGGTATTAGATAAATGGTATTAATAAGAACCATGGTATTGCCCCATGGTATTGCATGTATGAATCCTATATAAAGGATAGAGACTCCCCTCGAAGAGCATGGTGTCTTATTTTGTAATCGAGCTTTACTCTATTAGAGGTCGCCCCCTCGAAGAGGCAAGTGAACATTGCTTTCTAAATAATAAAACATTGTTGTTATTTCTCATTGCTCTATGTTTTGGGTATACTTCTTCACATATTTGGTATTTTGTCATATTGCAGGTTAAGAGCATAACAAGTGGTATCGGAGCACTTTCCAAGGCCGGTGGGATCTCCAATTTTTAGCAATTTTTTTTTTGGCTAGAGATGTCTTCCGGTGTCTTTAAATCACAGGATCTATCATTGAGAGAATAAACCTGTAGATTTGGGGAGGCATACACGTAGGAAATACAAGAGGTGGTCATGCTTGTTGGACTCCCTTGTAACCCCTGTGGGTACCCCTTCAAGTAGTAGCACATTAGATAGAACTGCACACAAACTATCTTCCAAGTACCCTCTGGGTATATTGGAAGCCCCCTAGCTCCATTGAAACCTTACCATAGATAAACCATCAGCCGTCTTGATGCTACAGTACACCGAGAACAACACTTAGAGAGATTACTCATGCGTATGATAGGGTAGTTAGGTTGTACGGCTATGGGTACGGTTAATCCTCCTTGGTTAGTGCCCTAAAAATTTGGGTTGAGTACTACTATCTGACCCTTATGCATATTGCGATCTGTAGCACCTGACACTCCTGGAGACCATAGTTCCCTTCTCTATCTCTAGATCACGCATAATCTTTGCTAGATCAAATCTCATAAGTGGGTTTTTGTTGTAGCAGCAACAATCAGTTCCACTGTTCAGATCTATCAGAATAGTCATTTGGATCTATTAGATCCATCAGATCCGCAGCAACAATCAGTTCTTCCATTCAGATCTATCTGATCAGCCATTCAAATTTCTTAGAACCATCAGACCTGCCATCTAGATCTGAGTAGTTGTGTGGGTTCCTATACTTGGATGTTATTTTCATAGGACTTTTGGTAGCATTGACATTTCTAGGATTCAGCTACTGCAGTATTCCTAAATAAGGAGTAAAACTCCATTTGGAGTTAAAAAAAGAAAGAAAGAAAAAAAAACTGGGACCCCCAGGGTGCTTATTGGTGACTTAGCCCATTAGAATCAGGAGGACGAGTTGAGCAAGGTGGTACCATTCAATTTTTAGAGCCAAAAAAGTTTGGGCGGCCCCAAAATTTCCAATACATCGGATCGATGCATGTTAAAAACTAAAGCTCAAGCTATGGCGAATGAGAGGATCAACAAACTTGAAACAACATTGAGCCAGCTCATGTCGTTGATGCAGAATTTAAACACAACACTCTCTAAGGGCAAGATGGAGGCACGCAAAGATGGTGAGGATGAGTCTAGCCAGTCACTTTATGTCTAGGGTACCCACCAACAATCCCATCTGCGACCACCCAAGCTGGACATGTAAAAATTTGATGGCCCTCACCCGACCGCATGGATAGCAAAAATCGAGCAATATTTTAATCTGAACCACATCCTAGATAATGTGACTCAGCTTAGTGTGGGTATCATGTACTTGAACAATGAAAGATGGCAATGGTGGAAATGGCATCAACGTTGCTATGGAAGGCCCTTGACATGGGAGACATTCAAAAAAGCTTTTATGGATTGCTTTGACCAGGAATTTGAATTTTTGGGTCATCTCACTAAGCTTTGACAGACAGGAACAGTGAATGAATATATTGTAGCTTTGAAGCCTTAGCTTTCTACACTGGAGATCTACACAATGAGTTTTATGTGGAATGTTTTGTCAGTGGCCTCAAAGAAGACATACAAGCCCATGTCCGACTGCACCACCCTAGCTCATGGCTAAACACTTGTAGGATAGCTTGTCAAGTCAAATGTGCATTAGCAGCCCAATCCAATCACCCAAATTTCATCACCAAGGGTCTCCCCCCACAGGCTCAAAGCACTACCCAAACACTCAAGGTTCAAAAGGTGTCACCAGTAGAAATGGCGGAAAGAAGAAAGCAAGGCTTATGTTACTACTGTGATGAGAAATACTCCCCTGGGCCTAAACGCAAGAAGCCCACATTCTTTCAAATTGATGCTACTGACCACAGTCCATCGGAGAAAGGCACACCACTTGAGGAACCAGAGGAGGAAGAAGAGGACAACTAGCAAAACAATGTACTTGAAGAACCAGTTATCTCATTGCATGCTTTGGCAGGGATTTCTTCGCCTCAAACTCTCAAAATCATAGGTTTTATTAAGCATCGCCCAGTAGTAGTCTTGATTGACAGTGGAAGTACACATAATTTTATCCATCAAAGAGTCACAGAAGCAGTGCATTGTTTTGTCTAAGTAATTTCTAACATCCAAGTCCAAATTGCCGATGCAAGAACAATGAAATGTGAAGGCCGCTATGAAAATTTCTAACTTCAAAGGGAGATTATCAGTTAAAGACCCACATGTTTTCCATACACATGGGAGGGTGCAATATTTTCCTAAATGTTGAATGTCTTTACACACTTGGTCCAATCACAATGGATTTCCAGGAGTTATATATGAGCTTTAAGCAGAACAACCACACACATACCCTCTGCAGACTCCAGATGGGAGGTCCCTCTATCATCAACTCATGTCAGATGGAAAAATTGTTAAAAAAGGGCCACTATGGAGTTATAGCTCAATTTAATGCCATCCAAGCCTTCGAACCCAATTCTCTTAATATTCATCTTGAGATGCAACAGATCTTAAACAACCATTTTCCAGTCTTTGACAAGCCTCATGAGCTTCCACCCTTGAGAGGGGAACATGATCATAGCATTACTTTGGTTCTAGGGGCTCAACCACCAAATGTGCGTCCATATAGATATTTGTTTTCCCAAAAGAATGAAATAGAAAAAATAATCAAGGAACTCTTGGAAGTAGGCGCCATTCGTCCCGGCATTAGTCCTTATTCATCGCCGATGGCCATGGTGCTCAAGAAATATGGGGAATGGTGTATGTGTCTAGACTTCAGGGCCCTTAATAAGTTGACAATCAAAGATAAATTTCCCATCTTGGTTGTCCATGATTTGTTGGATGAACTAAATGGGGCTCAATTCTTTACTAGCTCGACCTTTGCTCAAGCTACCACCAAATTCGCATGAAAGAAGTAGACATTCCAAAGACTGCTTTCTGAACTCATGAAGGACATTATGAGTTCCTGGCCATGCCATTCAGTCTTTGTAATTCCCCATCCACTTTTCAGAGCCTTATGAACCACCTGCTCAAACCATATCTCAGAAAATTTGTCATGGTTTTCTTTGATGACATCCTCATCTACAGTCACACTTGGGTCGCACATCTTTAGCCTGTAGATCTACTCTTGCAACTGATCCACAAGCATAAATTAGTTGTCAAGATTTCCAAGTGTTCTTTTGGCATGGAAGAATTTGAGTATTTGCGCCACATTGTGGGGCGTGACAGTTTCAGTGTGGACCTCAAAAAGATCTAGCAATGCAGGAGTGGCCTCAACCTAAGACCTTGAAGAGCCTGAGAGGATTTTTGGGTCTCACAAGCTACTATTGCAAATTTGTCTACAATTATGGTCAGATTGCTAGTCCCCTCACTCAAATCCTCAAGAAAAATTCATTCCTCTAGAATGATGAAGTACAACAGGCCTTTACAGCTCTCAAACATGCCATGTGTTGCACTCCAGTCTTAGCACTACCCGAATTCACCAAATATTTTGTGATAGAATGTGATGCTTTGGGTACGGGTATTGGGGAGGTTTTAGTGCAGGAATGTTGAGCCTTGGCCTTCATGAGCCAACAACTATGTGGGAATAATTTGGGACAATCTACCTATGAGAAGGAGATGATGGCAATCTTACATGCAGTAGACACCTAGAAACCATACTTATTGGGGCGCCATTTCCAAATCTGCACAAACCATCAAAGCCTTAAATATGAGACAATTTACAAGAAAGGGCGTGAAAATATATTATCAGATGCGTTATCCCGGCAATTTGAGGAGGAAAGTACCCTGCTCGCAATTTCCCTTCCCATTCCAGAATGGATTGAAGAGGCTCGCAAGGAATGGTTTTCACATCCTTGGCCCTCCCAACTCATTAATCAATTGAAGGTGGATCCAAATTCCATAGTAGGCTACTCGTGGCAGGATGAGATTCTTTGCTATAAGGACAGAGTCATAATATCACCAACATCCACCATTAAAATCCGCATTTTGGCGGAGTTGCACTCATCACCCACTATAGAACATTCAGGCTTTCAGAATATGTATGCTCGCCCTCAAAGATCTTTTTTTTGGATAGGCATGAAAAAGTAAATTCTTACTTTTGTAGCTGAATGTGATGTCTGTTAGTGCCATAGAGGAGAAACATTGAAATCCCCTAGCACATTATAGCCATTGCCCATCCCCTCCTCAATCTAGACCGAGGTTTCTATGGATTTCATTACGGATCTTTGAAAGTCAGGAAACAAGTCAATCATCATGGTGGTTGTGGATAGAATTTCTAAGTATGCTCATTTTTGTGCCCTACCCCACCCTTTTACACTGACTTTGGTCACTCAATCTTTCATGGATCAGATATTCAAATTGCATGGCATGCCCACTTCCATTGTGTCTGATCATGACTCGGTCTTCACCAGTAACGTTTGGCAGGAACTCTTCTAGCTACAAGTCATCCAACTACAACTCAATACTTCCTATCATCAACAAACTGATGGTCAAACTAAAGTAGTCAACAAATGTCTGGAAACCTACCTTAGGTGTTTCCCTTCAGAAAAGCAACATCTCTGGGTACAGTGGTTACCTCTAGCTGAATGGTGGTATAACACCAACTATCATGCCACCACTAGAAGGACTCCATATGAAGCAATTTATGGTCAACTCCCTCCTTCCCCTACTTCTTATGTCAAGGGATGCTCAAAGGTACAAGCAGTGGATCAACTCTTACAGAACCGCACAACCATTATGGCCCACTTTAGAGAGAATCTTCATCAAGCTCAAAACTGGATGAAGCAATAGGTAGATCAACATCACTCAGAATGTCAATTTCAAGAAGGGGATTAGGTATTTTTGAGGCTGCAACCATATAAGCAAACATCACTCAAAGAAAAGGGTTGTCAGAAACTATCTCCAAAATTCTACGGACTGTATCAAGTACTTTAGCGCATTAGAAAGTTTCCTACAAGCTAGCTTTGCCACCCGCTGCAAAAATCCATCCAGTTTTCCATGTCTCATGCCTCAAGAAAGTGATTGGGAACAATTGCAGAATTTAAACCAGTCTACCTGAACTGGATGAAGAAGGGTCAATATGGCTCCAACCTAAATAGGTTCTTCATACACAAGAAGGGAACCTGCATGGCCGCATGATCAAGGAAGTCCTCGTCAAGTGGAAATACACCTCTCTGGAAGATGCAACTTGGGAACCAACCACTATTCTTCAACGGTTTCTGCAGCTTCAACCTTGAGGAAAAGGTTATTCTTATGGGGGATGGCATGTTAGGGTCCCACCCTAACACCCTTATTTATGTAATAGGATTGAGTCATAGTTATAGTTAAGTAAAGAGTCAATAAAACCCATATTAATAATTGTAAGTGGTTAACCCACATTTAATGAAGGGACCACAGTTAGTTGCAAATGGGCCATGGTATTAGATAGATGGTATTAATAAGAACCATGGTATTTCCCCATGGTATTGCATGTATGAATCCTAAATAAAGGATAGAGACTCCCCTCGAGGAGCATGGTGTCTTATTCTATAATCGAGCTCTGCTTTATTGGAGGTTTCCCCCTCGAAGAGGCAAGTGAACATTTCTTTCTGAATAATAAAATACTGCTGTTATTTCTCATTGTTCTATGTCCTGGGTATATTTCTTTGCATATTTGGTATTCTGGTATCATCTTGCAAGTTAAGAGAATAACAAGTAATCTTTCCAAATAAGGAGGCTCCCTCATTTGTTATAAATCACTGTTTATTTATTTATTTTCTGATTGTTGGTGAGTTTTATCCTCGAGTTCTACTTTAGGATCCTCCTCTTGAATAATTACAACTGATTTTTCTATATTATTTGTTTTTCCTAATCTTAGTTGAATTTCATTAACAAGAAAAGTAGTAATGATGTATGTAGGAAAATGTTGCAATTCCATATTGTGTACAAGTTGTAGAGGTCCGTTATTGGGATTAGCAATTGGTTTCACACACAACTGAGTTAGGAGAGGAGGGTTAAATGATTGTTGCATCTACTGTGAAGATGGAATAGAGCTTGGAGGTAAGGGTAGGGTTTGGTTCATTGAAGGAGGCAATGGCAATGAAGGTTGTTGATAATAAGTTGAGTTATATCCTTATTGAAATGGAGATATATTAGATGTATAAGTCATGGAAGGTGGACATTGGTACTGGGGATATGCCTGGTTTTGAGGCTGAAATGCATTCCCATAAATATTTCCTCTTGATCCCTAGTTCCAAGGTGAATTTTGATCTGGTTGTGTGGGCCATGGAGGGTAAAATGGTTGAGAATTCCATGACTGGTTTTGGGTAAATCCTTGTAAATTAGGATCTTGATAAAGATTTTGATTTGACCCTTTCCATGACAATTTTCTATTTGCTTGAGGAAAGTCTCAACACCCCCTTTGTAAATGGCTTGTAGTTACGGACATTGATCAGTGGTATGCTCCTGTGCATGCCTCAACCACATTGATTGGACATTCCCTTTCAGAATGCTTACGCCTGCATTTAGGATAGAAAATTGCCAAGGAAACTTTTTCCTCCTCTTGTTTCCTCTTAAATTTTAGAATATCTAGCTAGTTGCTAATGGTGTTTAAGATATGTATTTTAAAATTTTCTAGAAGGTTTCCCATCTCAATTCTAGTGACAACGCTTTGTACAAAAATTTAATTTCTAGAAACATAATCCCTTGGGCTATCCCAGATTCTTTTTCCTACCTTATCTTGACTTCTAGAATAAGTTCAACAAATCTCAGCTATTTCAGCAAAGGGTTTTTAATAAATGTTTCTAACACTTAGGAGATTAAGTGCTTCAATGCATTCTTCCCTTAACCCCTTCAAAAATACAGTCCTAAAGGTTCTCTCATCCAAGTCGCCCACTCGTGATTTATGGTAGTTATAGAGGAGCCTCTCTAGATATTCCTCCAAACTTTCATCCTCCATATGTTGCACCCTAAATATATCATTAACATCTCTACTTTTACAATAGTGTTGATATTTCTTAAGGAAACAAAAATTCATGTGATCTTGGGAGTAAATAGTGTGCTCTCCCAGGCTCATGAACCATCTCAGGGCTGAGTCTTCTAAGGTAGTAGGGAATAGTTTAATATTATGTGCATCGTCATAATATTTATAGCTTCTGCAAAAAATATTGAATTCAAATAGAAATGAGTCAGGATCTTTAGAGGATGTACCATGAAAAAGTGGAAGATATGCCAAGGGTATGTTCTTCATGGTGATATTTTTGATAATTCCCACAATAGGAAATCCACAAATCGATTATGTATCATCTTCATGCTCCTCAGGCCCTCCCCTTGTTCCATACCTCTGATCATTCTTCCCTCCAAGTAAGGTAATCTTGTCATTATTTCTAGTGTGATTTCCCCCATTGTTTCTTTTTCCCTCCCCTACTCCTTTGTTAGCCTTTTTTACTATAAGTTCAGAAGTAAGCTTTAGTATAGTGGTCTGGCTGGAAGAAGATTCAATTGGGTTAAGCCTAATTTAACCAGGCCTTAAGTCCCTATGAGGTCCTCTTGCTGCAGATTCCACTTGTGAAACTCGCACCAATTTTGTACCTACAATAGTTCCCAAGACAATTTGTGCATGTTGTAGTATGCTTTGAGCTTGTTCAACCTCTTTTGATGCATTGTTTCTTTCTTATGATTCCACTTTTTTGGTGAAGCTTCCTCCCTCCTCTCTAATACATGTGTAACTATTATTTGGATTAGTTGGGGGTATTTTTGTGGGACCAAATAGTTCTAAAAATGATTTTGTGCTTGAAATAAATCTACCTTCGCTATCCCTAGGCCTACCTTTACTTTTGCACATAAGAAAATAAAATACTACGAAGGTTCACCAAAAACAACCAGACTTTGGAGCAACCCCACTATAGTGGATGCGTGGCTCTTCATTCACATCTTACCATACACTCTATTCCAATTTGATTATCTTGGAAAATCCTCAACACTCATAAATTCTAAACAAATTATTACTAGGACCATTTGCAACTCCCTAGCAACAACGCCAAAAATGTTAGGGATTTTATGTGTGCTAAATCCCCTAAATTAAATTATCAACCAAGGTTCATAAAATTCAAGTTACACTACGTTTTGATTCAGCTTCTAAGAAGTCTAATGTAGAATTAAGTATGAAATGTTCAATATTTAGTTCTTACAATAAAAGAAAACTGAAGTGAAGAAACATATTAATTTATGATTAAATCTATGTTCTATTCGAAACTCCAATTATTTTTCTATTTCAATCATGACCTATTTAACTCAAAAACTCACTAAACAATGAAGCAGACAACTAACACTTATCGATGTTTCCAACTCAAACCAATAGAAACCTAAATTAAAATCAGTGTATGAGCTACTCGAAAATCATTATATAGTACCCAAGTCATTGCATAGGAAATACATATCATTGTTATAAGAAATAAAAATCATTGCATAAGAAATACCAGTCATTGTTTGAGTAATACCAATCACTATTCAAGCAATACCAGTCACTGTTCTTGCAATTCCAATCATTGTTCAAGCAATGCCAATCACTGTTCAAGAAATTCCTTAGGTTTATAAACCAAAGATAAGTTAATCATAACTCAAACTAATTCCTCAATCCTATCTAGTTCACACATTCAATTTTGAAAGAATTCAAACAAAACTAAATGACAACTTAAATCAATGCTCCTATGCTACCTGATTCAACACAATTAGATTCGAAAGACTTTCAAAGGAAACAACTTATATCAATGCTCCTACGTTACCTAATTCAACACACAAAGATTCGAATGACTTCAAAAGTTAGAACATACATGATAATTCAAAAAAAATCTAAATAAACTTAGAAAATAAAAATAAAAACTTCCTATGAAAAAGAGCAGTAACATGTGATCTATTCAAATCACAATTACAATATAGTTTTAATGAACCTCATAGATATGCTACCACTCCTAAGATATTAATACACGACTTCCATTAATGAATAAAATTCTACCTCTATTGTTTCTGAATATCCCATATAAAACACAATGCTACAAGAACTATGTGTTATTGATAAATGTACATGATTTAAAATATTAAAGACAAATCCAATTCGAATCAAGAGATTAAGCTCTTTACACAGTTATCACTCTTCTTTCAAAATTCATTTGAAATTGGAAAGAATCCTTCTAAGTGTTCTTGACTATGGAAATGTGATTATGAAATCATTCATGCACATGAAATATTAAATAACACTGTTCCTTTGTTCGCAAAGGCTCAAAGACAATATGTTCTTCCAGATTTAAGAAAAATAGAGCAAGTAATTTAAGTACAGAATGGAAGACAGTAAATCTAAGATCTATTTGGAGGACAACTTTGAAATGAAATGTAAATATATGAATTTCAGTAAAACACACTTCTTACAATCTACAATGATCATTGGACTTGGTTCCAGGTTGTGGTGGGAACTTTCCACTTCCCGGAGCAAGTCTTAAACTAACTCAATAAATTAAAAATCAGAAATCATAACACTTACAGGAAAATAAACGTTGAAACCATAATTATATTAAATTTTAATGAAACATTAGTTCAGACATCAATAAGAAATATGACATAATCTCCAGTATTATCTAAGTGCATAACTCCTTACAAAAAACTATCCATATGGTACTTTCTACTAGCTTACATACAAAAACATTAGGCTTTATAAAGATTTCAGCCGATGGAGAAATAGCTATAACTAATTGAATGATAAAATTAAACATATAACAACGAATCTAAGTTAGGCTATATGAAATCTCTCGAATGTCTTCGAAAATATTTCAACTAAGCTTATCCTGATCATAGCATGATCAATGAAACCAATTCCATGTTGAGAGTAAAGAGACCTATTCTTGGACATCAAATATTTGACTTGATGTCCATTGTTGAGTAGAATATAGAATGAGGTGCAAAATTAGGTATAGGATAGTAAGTCCATAAATGGTTGTTTGTTGCCTTGTTAAATGATGTGTTGGACTATATGCTGGAGTACCTGCTGACCTATCCACGTGTGTTAAATGTCTATGGGTCCTTCTAAATATTATTCAAAATAATTCAAGAGCTACAGGTCCATTATTACCTATCTACACTGATTAAATACATATGACAAATTGCACTAACACATCTTACTTCCACTTGAAAAATAGTCTGGTTTGGCTAATATAGAGTGGTATCATGGTACAAAAAGGGTAAAAGAGAGTAAATGTCGGTAAAAAAAAGGGAATAGGATATGAAAAATGGGTAAAAAAGTAAGGCTCAACAACCTTCAGAATCATTTATATATGGTGGACCCTCTCGTGAGCCCTGGTATTGCATCAAGAGTGTTGCAACTTTCAAAGGCTCTTCAACTTTACTTATCAACATGGGGTTTCACACAAACATCGAGGTGCCAGTGTTATACACACAATAGATGCATTCTACTCATGCCACCCTCAACTAGGTCACTTGATCATTAGGGTTCCAAGACCATTCCTCTACTAAACTAAAAGGAGATTAACTATTTAAAGCAGAATGTGAAGGCTAGTCCTAGTGCAGAGAAAGTAAATTCTTTTCAATTCAAACTTGTAAATGTTGTCAACTTGTAAATGCTATGAAAGAACACAAGACTCATGCTAATCTATAGAAATGAAACTACTCTAACTTTCCATCAATCATCTAGCTATCATGGTTGCTTGAAAACAAAATATGATCCTACCAACTCACAATTCAAGAATGCATGCATTGTTTAACTAATTCACATTTGCAGATTAAGTAAAATTTCTAATTGCCAAATTCAGAATGAAAGAACTAATTCTATTTGGTCTTGCAGGAAAGGAAAAGAAATGAAGGGAATGGCCTAGGTGGTACTTCTGGTTATGGAGTCCAAGCTAAGGGGTCAACCTTCTCTTAAACTAAGCTATGCTATCATTGCAGTTCAAAATAGAGTCAAAACAGGTTGTTACAGGATTCCTATACTGCTATAGGAAGTACTAAAATTCTACAAGAAGTTCGTCGAGAGGGTTTTCAGGGTAAGAATGATGGGTTGAAGTGATGGAAAGTTGGATGAAGGATGTGGGGAATGTAAGGAATGTGGTCAACACACCTAGCCAAGCCCAACGCTTCAAGAAGGTAAGATTTGGGCTAAGATGGATACTCACAATGACTGAAAAAAATATATCAATAACATGGGTTGGAATCCATCAAAAGAGGATGGTGAAGTCTTAGATGGAGTTGGTGAAAGGTTCCCTTGCTTGCAGATCCAACAACCCTACAATAACACATGCACCAGTTCCTCTTTTCATTTGCAAAATATTAACAATAAATGTGGAAAAGATTAATTGAATTTGGAAAAATATCTAACTCATGATTAGAAATTGATCTATGTAATGAACTACCTTCTAATCTACAAAAATATGATGAGAAGAAAAATACTTAATGTAACACTTTCCAAGAAATCATAAACAAGCCATCTATTAATGCCAAGAACTTGATTTATGAAATGAATAGGAAATCACACTTTGTTTCTTGTTTGTTATGGTGGGGTCCTCTAATTATGTTCCCATGAGGGAGATGAGATGGGGATCATAGTAAAAAAAAAATTAATAGATTTTACTCTACTGAATTGCAACAACTAATCAATGTTCTAATCTAAAAAAAGCATGAATAATCTCGACTGAAATACATCAACTAATCAACATTCTAGGCTAAACGAAATATGAATAAACTCTACTGGAATGCAACACTAATCAAAATTCTATGCTAAAAGAAATGCAAATACATCAGAGGGACATAGGCTACTAGAGTTGGGCCCTAACCCAAGAGCTTCATCCCTCTAAATCAACTCAATGCTACATCAAAACAAAGCTTCTCATTAGCATTCTAGAAATGTGAAATACATCATCAAAATAATAGTCGCAAGTGGTTCAGCTCAATAGCCTCTCAGCTACAATAAAACTTTGAATCCTAATGAGTTCCTTAGCGTGTATATTTATAGAAAGGGGAGATACCAACAACTCCCTATAAAATAGGGATATTTGTCTCCCTAAATTGAGAACAGGTGGATCTAGATCTTCCTTGACTTGCATTGGATCGACTGCCAATGAACTCAGCTTGCTTGGCTGCCAATGGCACCGAGTTGACGAGACATGGAGTGGGGATCTTTGACTGATTGGAGGAGTTAAGGAGGTGGAGAACCTCCTAGAATATTTATTTTTTTCTACTCCAAGTTCATGCACTCAAATGATCTGAAAATTTCTCCAATTCCAGCATTTAACACACATTAGGACACATGACATAGCAACACATCTTTTACTCCTCACATTAAGCATAATATCACAAAATTTGTAGATAGACGTGAGAAAATGAAAATTTAATAAGCTAGAGGAGGGAAATGTGACCCATATAATATACCTATTGATGAGCCTCATCATCACCCCCTACTAAAAAAATTTCTCATCCTTTAAGAAACCTAGTCATCTATGTCCATTTCCTTCATGGCCTTGGTGACCTCTCTGACATCCCAAGGTTCTGTAGATGGTGTGCCTTCCTGAGGATAGAATCTTGCATTTTTCTCTATGTCTGCCCACTACTTCCTTTCCTCTTCTTCATTCCTTCCTCATTGTAAACCAAATAGCAAAGGTGGACTCAATTTAAGTCCAATCCAGTTGACCTTCAATATTTGCATGGCCCTTTTGTACAGAGGTGTTCTATCTAATCCATTCCTCAACTTTTCAGGAGAGTGGTACTCCCTAATCAAGAGACTTTGTGGTAGGGCATTCCATCTTCTATGACATGCTTGTTGGCTCTTTGTACCTAACAACCTAACAGTGTCCTCAAAGTGGTAGATGTCCTACTTTTGGGTGGCAAGGTATCTAGGTGCTAGCTTAGCATCACTGGAAATGATTTTGTGAGTATTGATGATATCCATGGAACTTATCTACTTTGCCCTGATATAGAGGGGTTATTTTTCTTCTTTTTTCAATAATCTCTTCACCTCCTTAGCTTTGGACTCCTCATGACTCATCTAAGATGAAAGGGCCATCATCTACAAGTCTCCAAACTTTGCATTGGAATCCCAAACATTAATGTCAGTCAAGGTGAGGTTGTGCAAGTAGAACTCAACTAATTTGGTTTTGCCTTCTATGATACTCTTGTCACACAACTCAATGAATTTATTGTATTCCTTAAATGGCATGGGTCCATATTGTGCTAATGTCTTGATCTATAACTACATTCATTGTTCTTTGAAGAAAAGTGCATAGCACTTGGATTGCAGTCTGCACTGTAGTGGCTCCATGGACAGGCTTGCCATTGTGGCCAACTGGGTTTCCTTCTCTTGCAATTTCCTCCTCAACCATCTATTTTCTACGTGCATCGATGTTCTCATTATGTTCTCTTTTTCACTTAACTCACTCAACTCCTTACCCATTTCTAGGATATTTTCTTCCATGAGGCCCACATCATCCACCTTCTTTGATTTGGCAATTTGCATCCATTTATGGGTTCTTCCTCTTTCTTCTTCAAGTTCAAAGAAAAGTGGGACTACAAATTTCTGTGGGATCACTTTGCCTCCTTCAATGAACTTGTAATAGGACCTAAAACTAGGCTATGGACTAGGCTCTTGTAGCTCTAGGAAAAAATTTTAAAATGTTCCTGGGAAAGTTTACCCCTCCTGTAACAATTGTGTTGCCTTTTTCCATTATTTCTACTCTTTCTTCTCTTCCTATTGCATTTTCTACTCTTCTTGTAACACCTTTTGTGTTTCCTATAGCAAGCTCTGTTTTTCCTGTAGCTTCCCTTTTCCTTTTTGTTGGAGTGTGGTAGGTTGCTTCGGTTGTTTAAAGGAGGTTGATCTAGTAATAGGCCTCCTTACACATATTATGGGAGTCTTTGAGATGGCTTCAGTAGAGGTGACCTCCTCAAAATTTCCTTTTAATGGGTTGTAGCTCCTCTCTTTTACTTGGTGATTCTTCAGTTGTAATAGGGGATTTTAAGGGAGTTTAAGGCTTTACCTGTTTAATTATGGTGCTTTTCTTGGTTTTGAAATAGAGGGGATTTTTCCTCTTCCTTTTATTTTTGGTTTTGATTGGTTTTCTTAGTGCATCTAAGGCAGCATCTATTTCCTTTTCAGTGGGCCCAGGAGATAAACTTGTCTACTCTCAAGATACCTCTTCATTTCTAGGTGTAGTGGTTTTCTCCGGGATTAGTTTTTCCTACTGCTCCTCTTCTTCTTCATTCTTATCTCTCTCAACTTATTCCTTTTCCTCTGGTTCTTCCTTTGTTTTCTTTGCCTCTGCCTCTTCTTCCTCCGTTTTCTCTGTCTTTGGCTCTTCTTCCCCTCTTTTTTTTCCTCTGCCTATTCTTCCTCTTCTACCTTTGCCTCTCCTTCCTCTTCATTTTTATCTCTTCCTTTAGCACTAGAGGTTGGGGTCTCACCAAGTGTGAGTGTCAATGAAGGCTTCTCTGTCCATATCCATGAATGTGGACCATAGGACAATAAATCCTTAGTTTATTCAAAGCATCTTCCACTATAAAATTTAAAAGGCCATGGTGGCCTAGGTGTTGGTGTTTTCCATCTCTCACCTTTTGGCTCATGTCCATGAGGGGCTGTAGGAGTAAATAAGGCACACTGTATTTTGGCAAGGGGAAATTTTGCTTGAAATATTAATTCATGGAGTAGCCTGAATTGGTAGCCATAGACTATACTTAGTCTTCCTTGATAAGATATGAACTTAAGGATATAGTAGGCCACCTCATCCCAGGGATAGGGTAGGATCTCCCTTCTGACTCCATTTTTATCTTCAATAGCTTTCTCATCACTAGTGAAGAAGTTCTTCCTTATAATGGCACTGCTCGACTTGACTTCTCTTCTCCATGGGATCCCTAGGGTAAGGTTTGTCACCCTACTAATTAGCTCATGACTGATAGAAATGGATAATCCCCTCACTACAGTGGTGGCACTAGATCTTGTCTGAGAGTTTAGGGCCATGGGAAATTCATAGGTAATGTCATCATCATATCATTTCAGTAGCTCAAAGAAACCTAACCACTAATGCCTTCTAGAAATGTCTAATATAGGAGGGTGATGGTGAATTCTTTTAGTGTTTGTATGCTCTCTCCTATTAAATTCCCCTCCCATATTCTCCTTTTTTTCAACTGAGTGTAGGAGGGTTTCTTTCTGTGAGAGCTCTGACATGGAATTTAATGGGAACAAAGGGTTGGAATCTCTAGTTGATGACAATTATGTGTATTCCTCTACTCTAACTCTATAGCCATAAAAATACTTTAATTCACAAGATGATTGATATTACTTGTAGAATTCAGGGTGCACCAACATGCAAATCATGGAAAGCGAAATGAGAGCGGCCACTTAATTTTTACCACATAGTTTGGTGTAATGATAACTAGAGACCAAATCGACCCTCAAAAATGTTCTTTCACCCTTGGAGGCTTCCTGTAGAAATTTTTGGGGCTTCTTGTAGCAATTTTTGGGGCTTCTTGTAGCTTCTTGTAGCTACCTCTTATAGAAATGATAGAGTAGGTTTTGAATCTCCTCAGTGGATTCTCAATCTCATCCTTACCTTAACTTATTTTGAAATGAGTGAAGATGTAAGAGAATTTGAGCCTTACTACATTATATGTTATTTTTGGCTAGGGATCAGAGTGCTGTGATGACTTGGCAGAAGTATGGGTTTTCCTCATTTGGACCGTTGTCCCACCTGGAGTAATCATTCCATCATCCCTCATAATCAACACCCACTTCTTGTTATCTGATATTGAATGATGTGACACTCCTACATTTCATGATGACTCATAAATCACTTTTTATTCACTAACTGAGGGTGGCCAAGTTAATTGGCCTCCTCTAGATTATAAAAAATACCTTGCCTTGACATTCACATATTTTTTGTTTTTTTACACATAGGGAGGAGCTTAGAGTTTACCATACTTGTGCCTACCTCATGTTTGATCGATGCATGTTGGAGTTTTGTACCTTTGTATTGCTACCCAAGGAGCTATCTTGTTGTCTTTTCTTCTCGTGTGTATACTTTCTTTGCTCCTGTGTGTTTGACTGTTCTTTTTGTTTATGTGTGCAGGTCCTTTGTTGTTATCCCAAGTGTTGTTGTTTCTACTTTAGAGTTCTTCTTGGAGTGGAAAAGTGCCTCATGAGATGGGATCATCCCATCAACTTGATGGAAAGAGAAGGAAACTAGGCTTCTGGCTTTCTGTAATGGTTTCACAGGCTGCTACAACAAATCATGTAGCAACCCTTTTTTCTCTTCCATGGTATTTTAAATTCACTCATGGGCTACCTCACGGAGGTTTTAAACCCAAGAGTTTTCCTCCGATGCCTCATGAAGGTTTTCATCTAGGCCTCTTATTGTTTTTTTATTTTTATTCAATCAAGAAAAGTATCTAGGAATGATGTGACTTGGAAGTTATGACACTTCCAATCACATTAACCTCTCTACTGATGGTGATGATGAATTATTCCTTAGATATAGGCTTTCTGTAAACTTTCAATCTATATCCACTGACGAGCAAGGGAATCACTTCCTCATCAATGGTCCTAACTTGAACAACTCCATTTTCATGGAATTTCTCTATTAGGTATGGGACTAACCATATTGTCATCAAATTTCCTTTGAAGTCGTTGAACCTAGAGCCATATAGCAAGGCCCAATCCCCTTCTTGAAAAACTTTGTCCTTGATATTCCTATCATCCCAGACCTTCCTCTGTAATTGGATAACTTTGGTGTGTAAGAGGGCATGCATCATGAATTGATCCAAGACATTTAACTAGAGCAACCTCTCCCACTGAGCCTTTGTGACAACTAAATCCAGTTTTGCTTCCATTCTCCAAGTATTGTGCTCAAACTCAATAGAGATCAAAGCCTTCTTTCCATAGACCAAATCATAAGGGGTAAAACTAGTAGTTGTGTTCCAAGTTGTATTATAGGCCCAAGTGGCTTCCACTAATATGTCCGCCCAATCCTTTCTATTGTTTTTGACAACCTTAGTGAGGATGCCTTCTAATTCCCAATTTGTGACCATTACTTATCCATTGGCCTAAGGATGATATGTTGTATATTTTATGTGCTTAATACGGTGTTCTTTAACAAATTATCGAGAAGTTGTGATGTGAATTGAGCTCCTTGATTAATGACTATATATATGGGGTACCCAAATTTGTAGAACAAATTCTCCCTTAATAATTTTGCTACTTTATCCTATGTTGCTACCTTCACACCTTTGTCTCAACCCACTTTGTCAAATAATGAGTGCATATAATGATGTACTTCTTTTTCCCTGATGGTGGATCAATTGGCCCAATGAAATTCATGCCCCACTTTTCAAATGGCTCTAAATCCACCCAAGGTTGTAAACGAATTTCATCCTTGTGGGTAAGTTTCCCCATCCTCTAGCACTGATCACATCAACTAGTATATCTTCTTGCATCTTGGTGGAGAGTGGGCCAATAGTAGCTAGCTTGGAGAACCTTGAAAGTTGTCCTCTTGGCAACAAATTAACCTCCACAAGGTCCATCATGACAGGATGAAAGGATTTCAAATAATTCCTATTCCCTAACACATCTCCTTAGGATTTTATTTCGTACCAGCTTGAAGAGATTTCCCCTAATCCAAGTAAAAGTGGCATTCTTCCTTACAATTCTGCTCTTTTCCCTGGATGACAAACTTGGAGGGAATTTTTCAACAAATAGGTAGTTGGCTATGTTAGAAAACCATGGAGAGAGAAATAAGATAGAAAATAAGTGCTCATTTGAAAGTTGATCATCAACCATCCCTTCGTCACCTACAGGCAAAACAACTCGATACATAAAATCTACAACTACATTTTCTTTTCCTGGCTTATCAATGATAGTTAAATCAAATAGATATAATAGAAGAAACCATCTAATAATTCTAGCATTCACATCAGGCTTTTTCATTAATTATTTGATAGCTACATGGTCAGTATGCACAAAAGTTTGGCATCCAGTGATGTAGTGTCTAAACTTGTTCAAAGAGTCTACAACAACTAGGAGTTCTTTCTTAGTCACAGTGTAATTCAATTCAGCCTTGGACAGATTTTTACTAATGAAGTAAATGGCATAAGGAAACTTGTCATCTATCTAGCCTAAAGCTACCCTTACAACTTTTTTGGATGCATTAGCATGGATGTGGAATGAAAGAGTCCAATTTAGGCCTCTAAGTATGGGTGCAGTGCTTAATTTGTCTTTCAAGATCTCTAAGGCCTCTTGACAACTATCTGACTAGCAGAATTTAGAGCCCTTGGCTAGAAATAAAAAAAATGGTGAGGCTACTTTGATGAATTATTTGATAAAACTCCTATAATGTCTAGTTAATCCCAAGAAGTTCTTAACATCCCTCCACTCTTGACGAGTAGCGACACTTTTTATGATGGCAAGTTTTTTGGGTCCACTTGTATTCCATCTAGAGAGATTGGATGGCCAAGAATAGTCCCGACATTCATAAAGAATTCACACTTCTCAGGACTAAGTGAGAGGTTCATTTCCATTCACTTATTCAGCACTTTCCCCAGGTTAGAGAGAGCCTCCAGGAAGTCACACCCATAGGGAGTGAAATCATCCATGTAGATCTCTATAGAGCCATGGACTAGCTCAATAAATATGCTTAGAATTTCCCTTTAAAAAGTGGCAAGGGCATTACATAATATGAATTGAAGGACCCTATAAGAAAAGGTGCCCCAAGGACAAGTGAATGTATTTTTATCTTAGTCCTCTGGGCTGATCTGGATTTGATTGTAATCATTGAATCCATCCAGGAAAGAGAAGAAATTCTTCCCTCTAAGACCATCTAAAACTTAAACAATTAAAGGTAAAGGGAAATGGTCTTTCTTAGTGTCTTTGTTCACCTCTCTATAGTCCACACAAATCCTCCACTTTCCATTCCTCTTTGGGACCAAAACTAGAGGGGACATCCACTCACTATTTGAGATGGGGTAGGTGAACCCTACATCCAACAACTTTTGCAACTCTTCATTTACTATGTCTTTAAGGGATGGGTTCATTCCACTTTGAGGTTGGCACATAAGTTTTCATCTTTCCTTGATGTAGATGTGATGAGTACACACTAAAGGATTCACTCCTTTCATTTCTATATAGCTCCAAGAAAAGGCATCAAAGTTCTCTCTCAACATTTTTCACAACTTCTCTTCTTGGTTTGCTGAGAGAGGGGTTAATATTCAAGGTTTTATATGGACCAAATTATACCATTTTGACATGTGTAGGACTTGGGTCCACTAGGCATAACTCAATCCAAGGATTACCCTCATATTCCTTCACAAGTTCATTAAGAGGCATGGTGTTTGGGGGCTGGTTCTGGAGGATTTGATCAATAAGGTCATCTTCATCAGGTTTCTCCCCTCCTATAACAACATATAAGGTACATATTAGATGGGATGTTGTATGATACACTTCATCTTCCTCCTCCTCTTCCAACCACACGGTTAAGTCATACTCAATGGATGGTAGAGCAAGAGGGTACAATACCAACTATTTGTAAAAATCCCCATTCTTAATGGCCATGTTCCCACTACAACTTATGTAAGCATTAATAATGGATATGCATGGTTTTCCAAGGATTAGAGGATGACCATTGGATTTTTTCGATTGTTGGAGAACTAGGAAGTCAACAAGATACTCCAAGTAGTTAATAGAGACCATTTCATCCTCAACAACTCCCTCAGGTGCCACTCTGGACCTATCTACAAGTTGCAACACCATGGTGGTCTTTCTCAAGGATCCCTGTAGGTTTAGCTTGAGCATGGTTTCCTTAGTCATCACATTTATGACAGCCTAAATATCAATCAAGGTGTAAGGGACAACGATTGAATCAATGTGCACATCTACCGAAGGACTCCCAAGATCTAGATACTTTAGGAAAATTAGTCTCTTGAGCATTAGATCGAAAAATTGACCAATGACATTGATGGTAGGGGTGTATTTATTTCTCATCCCTAGATGTTTGAAGTATTTATCTTTTATAATGTTATTGTATGTGGGAACACCCTTGATAGCTTGGAGGAGTGGGATTTTAAAACACAAGTTTTCCAATTCTCCTAGAAGTTCAGTCTCTTCTAGGGTTTGCTGGTTGGGATGGATCAATATTTCAGGAAAACGAGGTGTATTTACTTGATGGATACTCTCTTCCTTTTCCTCTTCAAGCTCCTCAAGTGGAGATAGAGGTTGGTTATCTAGGAGAACTCTTCCAAACCTGAGGTTGATTTCTTTAATCTCGACAACATAGGTAGGGTAAGATGTCTCTCCACAATAAACCTGCTATCTTTGCTTGTTGTTCAGGTTCGAATTTGGTTGAGCAAGCATTTGAGTTTTCTTGGGTGGAGCAGGATAAATGAGTTGTGGTTGAGATGGAGGTGGAGGAAGTAAAGCAAGAGGTTGGGATAGTTGAGGCCTCTAACCCTGTGATGGGTTATTCTACTGAGGATGTGTAGAAGGATATGGTTTAAATGTTTGATTGACATGATGGGGAGGATACTGAGGTGCATATGTCTAAGGAGAAGGTGTGGACCATGATTGATGAGTGGAAGAGTACCAAGGTGGTAGGGGTGCATTCTAGTTGGGATGGTAATAGGAGTAGGATACACCTTGCATGCCCTTCTGGTATGGCCAAGGTCCTTGAGGCATCCTTTGATTGATGAAACAAAGTTGTTCAACCCCAAATTCTTCCCCTTGGTATATAGCTTTCAATATAAGAAAAGAAGTAAAGTTATATGTGACATGGTTCTCCTCAAATACTTAGCAGACCTCTATAACATTTAATGGACATTCATTTCTGGGGTGCCTTCTAGTGCATTTAGGGAAAAAGATAGTTAAGGCTCTCTTTGCTTCCTCTTGTCTCCTCTTGATCTACATGGTGTCCATTTGTAAAGAAAAGGTATGCAACATTTCACTTTTAAATTCCTCCAACATGTTTCCAATTTCATTCTTGATAGATGTTGTGGAGGAAGAGGAACTGCCAAAGCTTGAATAGACCTACCCTTCTTCCTAGAAACCCTAGAATGGTTTCCGAATATTGTTTTGATATTTTCATAAGATAGCTAATAGATGTCTCCCACAAACAACATGTTTAGGGTTTCCAATATGTCGTCCCTGATTCTTCTAAGAAGGACTAACTTGAGTGATTTAGGATCAAGGGTGCATCTAGCCCTCCTATAACCGAGTTGGAATCATCTATCATAGCCTTCCAGGGATTCATGAGGTCCAAGAGTCATTCTAAATATTTCCTCTTTTGTGTATTTGGACCTACAATAGTCCCTATACTTTCTGTTAAAGGATTGTTTCATTTGAGCCCAGGTATTAATGTTATCCCTAAGTAGACCCATGAACTAGCAGAAGGATGCATCCTTTAGGGTGGATGGGAACAACTTCATATTTTGGTCATCAGTGGTATAATCATAAATCCTACAGACAACTACAGACTCAAACAAAATGATATCAGGGTCCTTTTAGGTTAATCCATGGAAGTGAGGAAGGGAAAAAGGGATTATATTCTTCATCCTATCATCTCCATTAGTTTTTTTGATGGGAAAAACACCCTCATTTATGTCTTCAGCCATGTTGTGGGTATGTGGAATAGCTTCTTCTTCTTCTTCCCTAATAGGTTCTTCAAAGATCTCAAGCTTTTCACCTAAGGGGTCTTCTAATTATCTTGCAGTTAGAGAGGGAAGTTGACAGTCAGTAAAGAAGAGTGAAGGTTGATTGTTTGATGGTGTGGGGATATTTGGAAATATTTTTCCTAAAGTGTCTCTACTCCTACGAGGAATGACTTTTTCTTTTTTTCTTTTTATGGTATTTTTTCAAGACTAAATGAAAAAAAAATGAAGGAAGAACTAACATCTACCTACTGAATTCAAAATAGAAAGAAAAGTAGAAATAACATCTACCTCTACACCTCCCTGGCAACGATGCCAAAATTATGGTGAGCCTTGGTATTGTAGCAAGAGTTATGCAACTTCCAAAGGCTCTTCAACTTTACTTATCAACCTGGGCTTTCGTACAAATGTCGAGGTGACAATACTATATACACAATAGATGCATTCTACTCATGCCACCCCCAACAGGGTCACTTGATCATTAGGGTTCCAAGATCATTCCTCTACTGAACTGAAAGGAGATTAACTACTGAAAGCAGAATGTGAAGGCTAGTCCTAGTGCAGAGAAAGTAAATTCTTTTCAATTCAAACTTGTAAATGCTATAAAAGAACACAAGACTCATGTTAATCTACAGAAAGGAAACTACTCTAATTTTCCATCAATCATCTAGCTATCAGGGCTACTTCAAAATAGAAGACTATCCTACCAATTCAAAACTCAAGAATGCATGCATTTTTTAACTAATTCACACATGCATATTAAGTAAAGTTCTAATTGGAAAATTCAGAATGAAAGAACTAATTCTATTTAATATTGTAAGAAAGGAAAAGGAATGAAGGGAATGGCCTAGGTTGTACTTCTGGTCATGGAGTCTAAGCTGATGGGTCAACCTACTCCTAAACTAAGATATGCCATCATTACAGGTCAAAACAGGGTCAAAACAGGTTGTTACAAGTGCGCTACAAGATGTTGCTAATGAGCCTCATAAATGGGTAATTATATGGGCTCATTTTACCTCCTAGCCTAGTCAAATCAACCATTCTCTTAGCTTATTGTGTGATTTTCTGATTATATTTATTCTTATGGAGTGAGTTGAGTTAGTTATGATGCCATATGGTCTAACATGTGTTTGATGCAGATTTTTAATGAATTTTGAGGTCAAATTCATGGATCCAGTGGAAAAATGGCAACAATAACTCGAAGTGGACAAAGGAGAGGACTTATAGGATGGAATACCCCTCATTTGATAATCCTCACTTTTAATTCCCCTTCATTCAGCTCAGAGTACATGCAGCCAAGTCATGTACTAGAAGGCAATCTAGCAGGTGAAGGATGACTGATGATTATCTTGAGTTTTGGGACCCAAGCCTCCTTGATTTTAAGGAAGCTATTGGTAGCTTCATTTTATAAGTAGACAGGTCTAGGGCCTCACTAGGGTCATATTTTTGTTGGTTTTTTGCTTATGTAAACTCTACTCAACTTCGAGCTTACTTTTAATGACAGTTTCATGTAATCTTGCTATTGTTTTGGAAAAAGAGATGGAATCCTTTTTGAGTTAGCATTGAGTTACCTCAGAGGGCTAAAGCTCTTGGGTTAGGGCCCAATCCAAGCATCCAAGCTCATCTTTTTTTGTATTTTTATGTTTTATTTCAGTTTGTAGATTAGGTTGCTATTAGATGTATTTATTTCATGGTTGAGAATAGGTTTCTTTTGATGATTCAGTAGTTTGCTACCATTTGTGCTTTCTATAGCAGGTTAAGCAGTGATAAAGAAAAGATTCAAAAGGCTAGTAAGAGTGCCTTGGCCTCTCAACCCCCCTTTGGGACCATGATTTGAGGCAAAGACCTCTTGCTGCCCCAAAAAAACAGATTTTCCTCATTCATAGGATTTCTAGCATTTGCAGCTTTTTAGTAGGTTAATAGTCTAGTTCTGTTTTTGTTCAAATTTTCTTCATCATGCTCAATTCTTTATTTGCAGTAGTCTTCTTTCATCCTTTCCTTTCCTATAGTATTTCTTATCATTTCCTTTCATAGATCATAGTATAGACTAGTTTTATGCAAAACTTTGTTCTTCTAGATGCACTCATTTCATTGCTTGTTTGATCTTATTGGTTGGGTGTCAGTTCCTTTGCAGCAGATCTCTTCTAGCATTAGGCCAGCCTATCAGCCATCCCATCCTCCACCTGATCCATGCCCTACAGGTCACCAAGTCTCCCCTCAATTCTGCCTTAGTTTCCTGCATTTTCCATAAGACTTCTTCCTCTCTCCTTGAGTAGGTAATGGCATTCTCTTTATGGTTTTCATAGTGCATTATGCAAAAGTAGGATTAGTTTGTGATTTAGGATTTACTTGGTTTGCTTTACATTTCAATATTACTCCTTTATGCAATTAGAATAGTATCTGTAGAGTATTATTTCTCTCCTTTCATCACATATAGAGCTTTTTCTGGAATCCATAGAAGTTGGATTGAGCTCCTTGTGATCTTGCGTTAGCTGACGAAGTGACAACCTACAGTAAGAACTAGTACTTGTGCATACAACACCGTCGCTTCCAAGTTTGTTATGAACTACTAGGTTGATAAGAGTAAAGTAGGCATCCTAGGAGTTGTAGTATTATTGCTACAATATTGGCGTTCACCATCTTTTTGGCGTCATTGCTGGGGAAGCATCAAAGTATTTAGTGATTACTGATTTCTTCTATTTTATATTGCAACATTTTGCTAATAGTTTATTTATGCAACAGTAGACTAGTCATTTCTCTTCAATTCTGCAAATTTCATTTCAGCAAAATGACTAGTAATTCCTTTCCTTTAAGTTCTGCATTTCCTTGTTTTTCTTTCCGATTCAACAAATTTCCATTTTAGCAAGTTCATTTTAGTTAGTTGCAATTTGTTTTGTTCAATCAATTTCAGTTTTGCAGGTACTATCAGTTTGGGGAAAAAGAAACAAAAACCAACCAAAAAAGATTTCCTTTCATGCCTCGTAGGAATAGAGATAACTCAGAAAAAAAATTTCCTAGCACCCCCACTGCTTCACACAGACACCCTTCTCTCTTCTTCGGTGGCAACCATCAAGAAGAACCCTTAGGTGAACAACCAAACATATTTTAAGAAACTATAGGGGAAGAAGAAGAAGAAAACATTCCTTTGGAGCCAATGGCTGAAAACCGAAATGCTAGGGGGAATGGAGAAAGAATAGAGGGTACCTTTCCCATTCGGGAGACCAATGGGGACACCAAAATGAAGAATATAAACCCTTCCACCCTACCTCATTTCCATGGTTTGACTACAGAAGATCCTGACACCTTTTTGTTTGAGTTTGTTGTTATCTATCGAACCTGACTATGCAGAAGATGAAAAAGGTTGAAATTGTTCCCTTATACTCTCAAGGATGCAGCACTGTGCTGGTTCATGGGATTACCTGGCAATAGCATCATCACTTGGGCTTAGATGTAGCAATCCTTTAACAACAAGCATCGAGACTACTGTAGGTCAAAAGATACTAAAGAAGGAAATTTTTGAATGACCATAGGAAGTGATGAGTCCCTGGAAGACTATGAAGAGTGGTTCCAACTCACTTACAAAAGGGTTGGGTGTACACTTGACCCTGAGTCTCTGAAGTTGGTCCTGCTCAGGGGAATCTAGGAATATCTTCTAGACACCCTCCATCTAGTGGCCAAGGGAGACATCTACCAACTACCCTATGAAGACATAAAGATTGTTTTTAGAAACCATTCTAGAGCAGCCAGAAAGAAAGGTAGGGGGAGTCAACCCATAGCCAATACCTCTTCCTCCAACACATCCATTAAAGGAGAAATTGGAAACATGCTGGAAGACTTCAAGAGTGAGATGTTACAGACTCTTGCCATGCAAATGGATACCTTGCATATCAAAAGAAAACAAGAGAAGGTAGAGAGGGCTTTGCCCCTTTTTTGCCCTAGATGCACCAAGAGGCATCCTAGGAATGAATGACCATTGAACTCTATAGAGGTTTGTTCAGTCTGTGAAGAGAAACATTCCATAGATAAGTGTCCTTCCTTTCTTGGACTTAAAGTTGTATATTAAGGGGCCGAGGGAGTCACTGAACAACTCTACTACATAAACCAAAGAAGATCGTCTGGACCTAGACCATACCATCAAGGGATGCAAGGGACATCTCAGGCATACTACAACCCAAACCAAGTTCCCTCCATACCTTCTTTGGGTCCACACCACCTCCTTGGTCCTTCACATCTTAATATCATGCCCAACCAGCCACCCATTCATTTCAATTGTATGCTCGGCCACAACCTCAGTGGAATGCACCTCATCAAGGGTGGAGGCCCTAATACAACTCTCTTCCCACTCTTTTGACTCCACCACCTTCCCAACCACAACCGTTACCTCGTGCTCCACCAAAGAAACCCCAAATGCCTACCCAACCAAATCTGAACCTGGACAACAGACAGACTCAGCAAGTGTATAATGGGGAACTATCATGCCCAACTTATGCTTTGGAGATTCAAGAAATTAACTTGTGATTTGGGAAAGTTCTCCCAGATAGCCAACCTCCACCCAGGGAGGTTGAGGAAGATAAAGAGGAAAGTGAAGCTAAAGCAATTCCACACTTTCCTGAGAAACTATCCATGACCATCTAGCCTACCCCAGAAGAAATTGAAATCCTAGGAGAATTAAAACATTTGTGTGTGAAGATACCACTTCTCCAAGCCATAAAACATGTGCCTATCTACAATAGGTTGATCAAAGAGAAGTTCTTTAGGCATCTGGGAAGGCGCAAGAGAGATTCCCCAACCATCAATGTCATAGGGAAATTGTCTAAGCTGATATTGGGGCAGGTAATCTATCCAAAATATTTGGACCTTGGAAGCTCAGTAGTTGATGTCCACGTCAATGGCACAATGATCTCGCATATCTTGATTGATATGGGGGCTGCCATTAATGTGATGAAAAAGGACACAATGCTCAAACTTAATCTCCAAGGCTCCTTGAGGAAGACCATGACCGTGCTACAGCTAGTAGGCCGCTCCACCATGACCCCTAAGGGGATTGTGGAAGATGTGATGGTCTCCATTGATTCTTGGGAGTACCCTACTGATTTCCTAGTTCTCCGGCCAAAGGCAAAGCTCACTGGGTATCCTGTCATTTTGGGAAGACCCTAGTTGGCTACCGCCGATGCCTACATTAGTTATCGAGCTAGGAACATGACCATAAAGAACGGGCACATGTCCAAATAGTTAATCTTATATCCTCCTACCCAAACCTTGCTAGAACATGATCTACCTCTCTGGTTGGAGGAGGAAGATGAGGATGAAGTTTATTCTATACTACTTTGTGCATTAGAAACTGCCATGGGGGGAAACCGTAAGATGAGGATGATATGATTGAAAATCTGATTCAGAGTCCACCTCCCTGTGTATCACCATTAGAGGACATAGTATGAGAAACCCAAAACAACCCATCAACTGACCTTTGTGTGGCCGACTCCACTCCTCTTCGTATTAAGAATATAGAGTTTAGTCCAGAAAGAACCTTGAAAATCAATCCATCCCTATCCACTTCCCAGGAGAAGGAACTGGGTAGCCTGCTGAGAAAACACCTAGATGCCTTCGCCTGGAGTTATAAGGAGATGAATGGAGTGCACCCTTTAGTATACTCATCATATATACATCAAGGAGGGTTGCAAGCCAGTCAGGAAGCCTCAAAGGAGGATGAATCTAGCACTTAAAGATATTGTTAAGGAAGAAGTGCAAAAATTGCTTGACGCGGGATTCATCTATCCAATCTCTGACAGTGAATGGGTCTCTCCTTTGGTGCTAGTTCCAAAAAAAATTGGTAAGTGGAGAATATTTTTCGACTATCAGGCATTTAACAAAGCCACTAAAAAGGACCATTTTCCTTTACCTTTCATGGATCAAGTGTTAGATTGTCTGGCTGGGAAAAAGTTTTTCTCTTTCCTAGATGGGTTTAGCAAGTACAATCAAATTCAAATCAGCCTGGAAGACCAAGATAAGACCAATTTCACTTGTCCTTGGGGTACCATTACATATCAAGTCCTTTCTTTTGGTTTGTGCGATGCTCTAGCCACTTTCCAAAGAGTAGTATTAAGTATATTTTATGAACTAGTTCATGATGCAGTAGAAATATACATGGATGATTTTAATCCTTATGGCTCTGACTTTCAGGAAGCTTTATCTAACCTACGGAACATTCTAGACAAGTGTATTGAGATGAACCTATCCCTCAATCTAGAAAAATGTGAATTTTTTATGACTGAAGGGACCATGCTAGGTCATGCAATATCTCAACAAGGACTGTAGGTGGACCCCAATAAAATTGCCATCATCCAAAGGGTCCCACCTCCTAAAAAAGTGAGGGATGTCAGAAGTTTCCTAGGCTTAGCTAGGTATTACTGAAGATTCATTAAAGATTTCAAAAAACTAGCTTCTCCTTTATTTGGCCTCTTAGGGAAAGATGTCGAGTTCATATGATCAGAAAACTATCAAGAAGCCCTAGATATCTTTGTAGGAATTTACAGGGTAAGTTCCTCAGACAGAACACCAGAAGGACACCGCTCACAAACAGATCACGGATCAATACACCAGTATTTTGACGTGGTTAAAACCCTCAGAGAGGGAAACAGTCCACGCCTGCGCCAACGTGGCTACTACAGGCAATTTATTAATAAAAGAATGAAAATTTACATAAGCTTCTCTCATGCACGGTTAACCTACAAATGACCCTCCATGCGCTTTAAATAGAATTCATGGACCAATCGGGTGTCAAGCCACGGATCAAGTGTCGGTAATACCGAGGAGAGAATGAACCGTCGGATCACTACATATCGTGACCGTCGGATTGTAAGTTCAAAAATGTACAACGGTAAAGAAACACACTTTACCTAACGCTAACATAACTCTATACTAGACCAAGTTGACCTTAACTATTCCTATGTGTCGGAATATCCTAACATCCCCCCTTAAGAACAACTTGGGATAGGATTGAAGGATTTACAAATATGACACAATAGGAGAAGGAAGGAGGCACTAGAGCCTATCCTCCCTTAGTGACAACTTCCTGAACTCCAAGCATATATCGAAGTTTAGTGAACTTCGCCTCTGTGAGAGCCTTTGTGAAGATGTCTGCAACCTGATCATCTGTTGAACAATATTGCACTTCAAGAACATGGTCATGAATGAGCTTTCTGATTAAGTGCATGTGAAGTTCAATGTGTTTGCTGCGCTGATGCTGAACTGGATCTTTGCAAAGCTGAATGGCACTTTGATTATCACACCAAAGTGTAGTCGGATGCTACTGCTCAAAGCCCAATTCTGATAGGATCTGACGAAGCCACAAGGCTTCCTTACTAGCTTCCACGGCACCACGATACTCTGCTTCTGCTGACGAAAGAGAAACGGCAGCCTGTTTCTTACAAGCCCATGTAATAGGTCCTGAACCAAGAGTGAAGACATAACCGGTAGTAGACTTCCGATCATCAGGGTCACCAACCCAATCAATCAGTGAAACCAACCAATAGAGGAGATGCTTCGACACTGTAATGAATGCCAAACTGAACTGTACCTGAAACATAACGAAGTATTCTTTTAGCTGCTTTCCAATGACTTTCATGTGGGGTTTGCATAAACCGAGCAACAAGGCCAACAGCAAAGGAAGGGTCAGGACGAGTATGGGTTAGATACAATAGTTTTCCTACAAGTTGATGGTATAAGGTAGCATCAACTTCAGGGAAGTACAAGAGACTGAAAGTTTGATTCTAGACTGAAAGGGAGAAGGAGTTGGCTTACAATCTTCCATGTGAAAATGGCGTAGAATATCACAGGCATACTTGGATTGGGAGAGGGAAATACCTTCCTTGGATTGCAAGACTTGAAGACCGAGAAAATAGTGTAAGTGTCCTAAGTCTGTCATTTCAAATTTCTTTTTAAGGCTGGACTTCACATGGTTTATAAGGTTGGGATCACTAACAGTAAGAATAAGATCATCAACATAAAGAACAAGGATGATAAGAGAGTTGCCCACTTTCTTGGTGTAGACAGTATTGTCAGAATAACACCTAGAAAAGCCAGATTCTAAAAGAAAGCTATCCATTTTGGCATACCAAGCCCGAGGAGCTTGCTTGAGACCATAAAGAGATTTCTTAAGTCGACATACAAGGCTGAAGTCTGTTTGGATGAAGCCAATGGGTTGTTCCATATAGATTTCTTCATGCAAGTCCCCATGCAAGAAGGCAGATTTAACATCCATCTGATGGACTTCCCATTTTAAAGAGGCAGCAAGGGAAAGAACAAGGCGGATAGAGTTCATTTTGGCAACAGGGAGAAGGTGTCAGTGTAGTTAATGCCTTCAACCTGTGAAAAGCCCTTAGCAACAAGACGAGCTTTATGTTTATCAACTTTCCCATC